>JAKCPB010000347.1:0-44650 GCA_021442155.1 Cymbidium sinense | reverse complement strand
TACACCCTAAAAAAGCTAAAACCTAAACCTAAACTAAATAAAACCTAATAATAAAATAAATAAATAAACCTAAACAAAAATAAAATAAAAAATAAAATAAAATAAAAACATAAACTAAAAGCTAAACCTAAACATAAGAAAAAAATAAAATAAATTTATTAAATAAAAACCTAAACTAAAAAATTAAAAAACCTAAATAAAATAAAAACTTAACCTAAAATAAAAATAAAATAAACATATAAAAAATAAAATAAAAACTAAATAAAACTTAAACCTAAAAAAACCAAAAAATAAAACATAAATATAAATAAAATATAAAATCTAAACCCTAAACTAAAAAAAATGTAAACCTAAAATAAAAATAAAATAAAGCTAAACCTAAACTAAAATTAATAAAACCTAAACCTAAACCTAAAATAAACTAAACTTAAACCAAATGCTAAACAAAATAAAATAAAATAAATTAAAAATAAATCTAAACCAAAACTATAAAATAAAATCTAAAACAAACCTAAAATAAAAACCTAAAACCTAAACCTCAAAAAATAAAATAAAAACCTAAACCTAAACCTAAAAATAAAAAATAAAACCTAAACCTAAAAAAATAAAAATAAAACTAAACTAAAAAATAAACCTAAACATAAACCTAAACCTAAAAATAAACAAATAAAATAAAAAAAAAAAATAAAGAAATGTAAAATAAATAAACTAAATTAAATAAAAATAAAAAATAAACCTAAATAAAAAATAAAAAATAAAATAAACTAAAATAAATAAAAAATAAACTAAATAAACTAAATAAACCTAAACTATCGTATACTTAATTTTAAAAAAATTCATGAACCCTAAATCATAAACACTAAACCCTAAACCCTAAACCCTAAACCTACAACCATATACCCTAAACCCTAAAAACCCCTAAATCCTAAACCCTAAACCCTAAACAATAAACCCTAAACCCTAAACACTAACCTTAAACCCTAAACCCTAAACCCCAAACCCTAAACCTAAACCTAAACCTAAAGTAACTAAATAAATTAGAAACTAAACCTAAACCCTAAAACTAATAAACCTAAACCTAAACCTAAACCTAAACCTAAACCCTAAAAATGGGAAGAACCTTGACAGTGAACATCACCCAACCGTGTTCGCCTAGATCTGGTGGAGGTAAAGGCTAATGCGCATTATCTCGGTGGTGGGGGGATCTGAGGTGTGATGGATATGGTGGTGGCGTGAGTAAGCAGTGGTTATGGAGGTGGAGGAGCGACGAAGGTTACAAATGTGGTGGTGGCTAAGGAGAGATCGGGATATGATGGTGTTTCCCGCTACTCGAGAGGCCGATGTGGTTCTAATGGGAACTGGAGAAACTGAAGAATGCCCGATTCGATCTGTTGATTATGGAACTATGTCATTACAATAGAGACGGTCCTAGTTATCTAGGGTTTTTGATTTTTTTTATGAGTGCTCATTTTTTTTATGTCTTCACTTTTGTCTTACAAAACTTGGTCTATTACATAAAACAAAAAAAAGAAGAAATGATGAATATGAATTTGTTCTCTTAAAAAAAAACAAAAAAACCCAAAACCCTTAGCTAAACCCTGAATCTTAAACCTAAAATGTAAATGTTAAACCCTAAAACCTAAAATATAAACCCTAAACCCTAAACCCCAAATCTAAAACCTAAACCCTAAACACTAAACCCTAAACCCTAAAACCTAATTCTAATCCCTAAACTCTAAACCCTAAACCTAAACCCTAAACCCTAAACCTTAAACTATAAAACCTAAAAAATAAACCTAAACTTAATAAACTTATAAATAAAATAAATAAAAAAACCTGAATAAAATTAAAAAATAAAATAAAATAAAAGCTAAACCAAAACCTGAACCTAAACCTAAAAATAAAATAAGATAAACTAAAATAAAATAAATAAAAACATAAACTAAACTAAAAAATAAATAAACCTAAGAATAAAAAACCTAAATAAAATAAAAACTAAACGTAAAATAAAAATAAAATAAATCTAAAATAAAATAAAATAATAACCTAAGCCTAAAAAATCAACCTTAAAATAAAACCTAAACCAAAAATAAAAATAAAAAACAATATAAAATAAACCTAAACCTAAACTAAAATATACTAAACTAAAAAAAAATAAAACCAAAACCTAAACTAAATAAAATAAAATAAAAATAAACCTAAACCTAAACTAAAAAAAAACCTAAAAATAAACCTAAAATAAAACCTAAAACCTAAACCTAAAAAAATAAAATAAAAACCTAAACCTAAACCTAAAAATAAAAAATAAAACATAAACCTAAAAAATAAAACTCTACAAAAAATAAACGTAAACCTAAAAATAAACTAAAATAAAACCTAAACTAAAATAAATAAACCTAAAATAAATAAACTAAACTAAATAAAAATAAAATAAACCTAAATAAAAATAAAAAATAAACTAAATAAACCTAAACCTACTGGTTTACTTATTATTTTATTTTATTTTACAAAAAACCATAATCTCTAAATCCTAAACCCTAAACCCTAAGACCTAAACCCTAAAGCCTAGAACCTACAACCCTAAAACCTAAACCCTAAACCCTAAAAAACCATAAACCCTAAACCCTAAACTCAAACCCTAAACCCTAATCCTAAAATCATAAACCCTAAAACCATAAACTTTAAACCCAAAACCTTAAACCATAAACCCTAAACCCTAAACCCTAAACCCTATCCCTAAACCTAAACCCTAAATCATAAACCTCAACCTAAAAATTAACTAAATAAATTAAAGAATAAACCTAAGCCCTAAAACCTAATAAACCTAAACTGAACCCTAAGAATGGTATCTCCTTGATTGAGGTCTAGATTATTTCGGTCATACCGAGCTGGTTGCTCTGTTTGGGTGGCTCTTATCTTGTTGGTCTTAGTTGGTTGGAGGATTTGGTTTTGAGTTTTGCTTGCCTTTTTCCCCTAGCCTCTTCTTTTCCTTGAGGGTTTATTGGTGGTGGTTGCCTAGCCTTTTTCTTTGGCTTTGGTCATGATTATTGGTTGAGCTGGGTTTTGTTCCTTCTCTGAGTTACTCTCTAGAGATGTTATTTGCTATCTAGTTTTCATTTTTTTCTAGTGGTTTTTTGTGGTGCTTGCTGGATGGCCCATCTTTGTCATTTCTTTTCTGTTGTGGGATGAACTTGTTTATCATGGTTCTATTCTTGGCTCTATTGCTATATCTATTGATTCATGCTGCTATGTTTGGCTAGGTGGCCTTGATGGGTCATGCATGGTTTTATTGGTGGATGAATTTATGGTTTTACCTTTTTTTTTTTGTTTTGGGTGGCTTTGATGGTATCGCTTCTGGTTGCTTTTGGTTGGTTGCTTTACTATGGATTGGCTAGATGTTTTATTTAGTTTTTATCTTGATGATAAATACTGAACTTGGCTACTATTGTTGGCTATTTGGTTTAATCGAGGTAAGTCTATGATGGTCGGATGTTTCCCCAATTATCCTTTTGGTTGGTAGCACCATATGTGATTGTAAACCTTCTTCAAGTTTGATGCTCACATATCCCGTAACCCATTGAGATGAATGTGAGCCTAGCCTTATCTAAGATTTTTATCATTTTGTTTCTTTTGTGTACTTAGCTTGTCCTTATTTCTAGATGTTATCTCTATCTTAAGTTCTTTCCCATTTGTGGCGTGTTTTGGGGTCAGGGTGGCTTGTGCATCTCTTAGAAGATTTAAATCAATGGCTTTGGCCCTTCTTGAATTTTGTGATGTTTCTTTCTTAGTTTTTTTCTTTCTTTTGCTTTGGTTTTCTTGTAATGTAGGATTTATCTCTTTAGGCTAACTAGCTCTATAAATAGCAATTCAAAGATTTATCCCTTTATGACCTTGTATCCCTTACTTTTGGCAATAAAATTCTCCCACTTTGATTTAAAAAAGTGGTGGTGGGGGATCTCGAGGTGTTGGAGGATATGGAGGTGGTGGTTTGAGTTATCGGTTATGGAGGGGAGGAGCGATGAGGTTATAGCCATGGTGATGGCGGAGGGAGATTGGGGAAATGATGGTGGATCTGTTACTGAGATTCGGGAGGTTTTGATCAAACTGAGAAACCAAAAAAAAATGGTCGATCCGATCCGCTTATGGAACTCTTTCTTTATAGAGAAATAGTTCTAGATATCTAGGGTTTTATTTGTTCTATGCATACTCATTTTTTATCTATGTTGTGGCTTGTGTCTAAAAGTCTGCAAAATTAAAGAACCTAAACCAAACTTAAACCTAAACCTAAACTAAACCAAACCTAAACCAAACCCTAAACCCTAAAATGCTAAACCCTAAACTAAACCCTAAACCCTAAAATGCTAAACCCTAAACCCTAAACCCAAAAACCTAAACCTAAACCTTAAACCTACCTAATCCCTAAACCCTAAACCCTAAACCCTAATCCTAAACCCTAAACTAACCTAAACCCTAAAAGTAAAACCTAAACCTAAACTAAATAAAACATAAAAATATAATAATGAAAACCTAAACCAAAATAAAATAAAAAATAAAAAATAAATAAAAGATAAACTAAAACCTAAACCTAAACCTAAAATGAACATAAAATAAAATAAGTAAAAACCTAAACTAAACTAAAAAATAAAAAACCTAAATAAAATAAAACTAAACCTAAAATAAAAATAAAATAAACCTAAAATAAAATAAAATAAAACTAAATAAAACCTAAACCTAAAAAATAAACCTAAAAATAAAAAAAAATAAAACCTTAATCCTAAACTAAAAAAACCTAAACCTGAAATAAAAATAAAATAAACCTAAATTTAAAATAAAATAAATAAAACTTAAACCTAAACTTAAAATAAATAAAATAATATAAAAAATAAACCTAAACCTAAACTAAAAATTAAAACCAAAAAATAAATCTAAAATAAAAACCAAAAACCTAAACCTAAAAAAAAACTTAAACCTAAACCTAAAAAAAAAAAATAAAACCTAAACCTAAAAAATAAAGTAAAAAATAAAACTAAACTAAAAAATAAACCTAAATAAAAATAAAAATAAAATAAACTAAAAAAATAAAAATAAACTAAATAAACCTAAACCTACCATTTTACTTAACTTAAAAAATAAATAAATAACCTAACCCTAAACCCTAAACCCTAAACCTACAACCCTAAACCCTAAAACCTAAACCCTAAACCTAAACCCTAAACCCTAAACCCTAAACCCTAAACCTTAAACCCTAAACCCTAAACTAAAATGTAAACCCTAAACCTAAAACCTAAACCCTAAACCCTAAACCCTAAAACACTAAACCCTAAACAGTAAACTCTAAACCCTAAACCCTAAACACTAAACCCTAATAAAACCATAAACCATAAACCTTAAACCCTAAACCTAAAACCTAAACCTAAATGACAAAATAAAATAAAATAATAAAAAATCATAAATGAAACCTAAACCTAAACCTAAAAATAAAATAAAATAGAAAATAAAACTAAACTAAAATAAAATAAATAAAAACCTAAACTAAACCAAAAAAAATAAAATAAACATAATAAAAACCTAAATAAAATAAAAATTAAACCTAAAATAAAAATAAAATAAACCTAAGATAAAATAAAATAAAAACTAAATAAAAACTAAACCTAAAAAATAAACCTAAAATAAACTTGCAAATAAATAAAAAATAACATAAACCCTAAACTAAAAAAAAAACTAAACCTAAAATAAAAATAAAATTAGAAAATAAAATAAACCTAAACCTAAACTAAATAAATAAACCTAAACCTAAAATAAACTAAACCTAAACCTAAACCTAAACAAAATAAAATAAAATGAAAATAAACCTAAGCCTAAACTAAAAATATAACCTAAAAAACATAAAATAACATCCCAAAACCTAAACTTAAAAAAATAAAATAAAAACCAAATCTTAAAAAAAAATAATAAAAAATAAATCCTAAATCTAAAAAGTAAAATTAAAAATAAAACTAAACTAAAAAATAAACCTAACCTTAAACCTAAACCTAAAAAATAAACTATAATAAACCTAAAAAATATATAAACCTAATATAAATAAACTAAACTAAATAAAAATAAAAATAAACCTAAATAAAAATGCAAAATCAAAATAAATTAAAATAAACCTAAACATACTTATTTAGTTAATTTTTTTTAAAAAAGATCCTAAATCATAAACTAAAAAAATAAACCTATAAATAAACCTAAAATAAAAACCTAAAACCTGAACCTAGAAAAATAAAATAAAAATGTAAACATAAATCTAAAACTAAAAAATAAAACCTAAGCTTAAAAAACAAAATAAAAATAATACTAAACGAAAAAATAAACATAAAGCTAAACCTAAAAAAAAAATTAAAAAACCTAAACTAAAATAAATAAACTAAACTAAATAAAAATAAAAATACTAAATAAAAAAAATAAAATAAACTATAATAAATAAAATAAATAAATAAATAAACCTAAACCCTAAACCCTATACCCGATAGTTAACCCTAGACCCTAAAACCTAAACACTAAACCTACAACCCTAAACCCTTAACCTTAACCCTTAACCCTAAAACCCTAATCCTTAAACCCAAAACCCTAAACCCTAAAACCCTAAACCCTAAATCCTAAACCCTAAACCCTAAACTCTATGAAAAAAACCATAAACTCTAAACCTTAAACCCTAAACCCTAAACCCTAAACTAAAACATAAACACTAAACCTAAAATCTAAACCCTAAACCCTAAACCATAAAAACCCTAAACCCTAAACACTAAAACCTAAACCCTAAACCAAAGCCCTAAAACCCTAAACCCTAAAACCTAAACCTAAATAAATAAAATAAAAGAAAAACCTAAACTAAAACCTAAAACTAAACCTAAACCTAAATCTAAACCTAAACCTAAACCTAAAAATAAATTAAACTAAAATAAAATAAATAAAAACCTAAACTAAATAGAAAAATAAAATAAACTTTAAAATAATAAACCTAAATAAAATTAAAATAAAACTAAAATAAAAATAAAATAAGCCAAAGATAAAATATAATAAAAAACTAAATAAAAACCTAAACCTAAAAAATAAACCTAACAATAAAATCTAAAAATAAATAAAAAATAACACCTAAACCCTAATCTAAAAAAAACTTAATATTAAAATAAATAAATAAAATAAACAAAATAAAATAAACCTAAGCATAAAAAAAATTAAAACCAAAACCTAAACTTAATCCTAAATTAAATAAAATAAAATAAACTAACAATAAACCTAAGCCTAAACTAAAAAAAACCTAAAAATAAACCTAAAATAAAACCTTAAACCTAAAAAAATAAAATAATAACCTAAACCTAAACCTAATAATAAAAATAAAACCTATACCTAAAAAATAAAATAAAATAAAACTATAAAAAAATAAACCAAAATAAAAAAATCTAAACTAAAATAAATAAACCTAATATATAAATTAAATTAATTTATATTAAAAATAAACCTAAAAAAATAAAAAAAAGAAAAGAAAATATATTATAAATAACCTAAACCTATTAGTTTACTTAATTTTTTTAAAAAAACCCTAAACCCTAAACTACAAAATAAAACTGAAAAAGAAACCTAAAATAAAAACCTAAAACCTAATCCTAAAAAATAAAATAAAACCTAAACCTAAACCTAAAAGTTAAACCTATAAAAAATAAAAAATAAACTAAACTAAAAATAAATCTAAACCTAAACCTACACCCAAAAAAAATAAACTAAAATAAATAAGCTAAACTAAATAAAAATAAAAATAAAATAAAAATAAATCTAAGTAAAAATAAAATATGAAATAAACTAAATAAACTTAAACCTACAGGTTTACTTAATTAAATAAATAAATAATAAAAAAACCCTAAACTCTGAACCCTAAAACCCTCAACCCTAAACTCAAAGTGCTAAACCCTAAACCCTAAACCTAAACCCTAAAACCCTAAACCCTAAACCCTAAATTATTAAACAAAATTTTAAACCTTAAACCTTAAACCCTAAACCCTAAACTAAAAACATTAAACCCTAAACCCTAAACCTAAACCTAAACCTAAACACTAAACCCTAAACCCTAAACCCTAAAACCCAAAACCATAAACCCTAAACCCTAAACCCTAAAACCTAAACCTAAATAAAAAAATAAAATAAAATAAACTAAAAACCTAAACTAAAACCTAAACCTAAACCTAAACCTAGACCTAAACCTAGAAATAAAATAAAATTGAAAAAAACTAAATTAAAATAAAATAAATAAAAACATATACTAAAAAAATTAAAATAAACCTAAAAATAAAAAACCTAAATAAAATCAAAACTAAACCTTAAATAAAATTAAAATAAACCTAAGATAAAATAAAATGAAAAATAAATAAAAACCTTAACCCAAAAAATAAACCTAAAAATAAAACCTAAAAAAAATAAAAAAATAAAAAAATAACACACAAACCCTCAACTAAAAAAAACTACACCTAAAATAAAACTAAAATAAAGAAAATAAAATAAACCTAAACCAAAACTAAAATATAGTAAATTAAAATAAATAAAACCTAAACCTAAAATTAACTAAATCTAAACCTAAACATAAACTAAATAAAATAAAATAAATTAAAAATAAACCTAACCTAAGCTAGGAAATAAAACTTAAAAATAGACCTAAAATAACAACTTAAAACCTAAACCTAAAAAATAAATTAAAAACCTAAACCTAAACCTAAAAATAAAAAATAAAACCTAAACCTAAAAAATAAAATAAAAATAAAATAAAACTAAAAAATAAACCTAAACCAAACCTAAACCTAAATAATAAACTAAAATAAAAAAACCTAAACTAAAATAAATAAACGTGATATAGAAAAAACTAAACTAAATTAAAATAAAATAAAACCTAAATAAAAAAGTAAAATTAACTAAAATAAATAGAAAATAAACTAAATAAACATAAACCTACATGCTTACTTAATATTTATTTTAAAAAAAAACCTAAACCTAAACCATAAAGCCCTAAACCATAAATCATAAACCCTAAACCCTAAACTCTAAACCCTAAACCCTAAACCTAAATAAAAAAATTAAACTAAACCTAATCAATAAATAAACCCTATAAACCTAAACTAAAACTAAAACCCTAAACCTAAACTAAATAAAACTAAAACTAAACTAAACTCTAAACATAAAACCCTAAACTTTAAACTAAAAAAAAAACTATAAACCAAAACCCTTAAAACCTAAACCTAAAACCTAAACTAAACCCTAATTAAACCCTAAACTCCAAACACTAAACCTAAACCCTAAACTTAAACACTAAACCCTAAACCTAAACACTAACCCTAAACCTTAAACCCAAAACCCTAAAAAACCTAAACCCTAAACCTTAAACCCAAAATCCAAACCCTAAACCCTAAACCCTAAACCTAAACCCTTTAACCATTATTAATGGTAAGGTTGTTCCTATTTTTCTAACCTGCTAGATGGAGATATTTTCACTTATCAATCTACTGAGGAGATGTTTACTTTTGCTTTACTTTCTCGATCAACAGGATGACTCTTGCCATCAATATTTTTTTATGGGTCTTATTGTATCTATTTTCCATTTTATGATTAAGGTTGTGTTTTGCCTCTTTTCATTTTTCTGGAAATCTATGTCGCGGCTCATGACTTTGTTGTCTCATTATTTAATTGCTATATTTTTGTATAGCTTCATGGCAAAGCCTAATTTATCCTTATTTTACCCTTATTATTATTAATACTATTTCTTTTAGGATAATTACTTTGATTTCCTTCCAACCTATTTTACTTATGATGTTGGCTTATTGATCTTTTCTTTGTCTTGAAGGATTTCAATGATGGCTCTCCTTTGAACCCCTTTTGAGGCTATGTTGTATCACTATTTTTTTACTGGATTATCTTATGGTGGGTGCAATAATTATTTTGCTATTTTATTTGTTGGTTGTTGGATTTTGTCTTATGTCCAACAGTCGCTTCAGTTGTTTTTTCTAATTTTTTTTGCTTAAACTGCTTTATCACTATGTTTTGGTCTATTTAATTGCTATTTTTCCATCTTGGTTCGACTTGAGATCACTATGATTATGTTATTACCTACTTGTTATTAACTTATGCATTATTCAATGGGTGGTTTGGCCGCTAGTTATTTATTGCCTTGGTTGTTGGTAACTGGATTATCGGTTTTATGCCCAAAAAAACTCCTACTGGTCTCTCGATTGTCTTTATTTGGTATTGTTTGTGTGGGTGCCTTATTACCTGGCTTCGGTCCACCTAATCTACATTCCCATCTTGGTTCTATTAGACTTTTGCATTTCCTATTGTATTTTGGGTTTGGTTATGCTTCGCTTACATTTGATGTTTGTTAACTTCTACAATGATTATTAACAAGGGGTTGTTAACATCTGATACTTATTCTAAATGGGTTCCTTTTCGCCATATTCATGAAGCACTCGCATGTTCATTTCATATATGTCCCATATGATTGGGATGGTGTTATTTACATTAATTGATTTGCTTTAGAGGATTACAAAGCTTTTCAACCTTGTATATTGTTTCTATCCTACCGCCTTTTTTTTGCTATTTTCTTCTTATGGTGGGTTTTCATGTTACCTAAAGATGGTTCATTTTCATATGTGTAGGGATTCTCATGCTATGGTGACTATATTGATGATATTTATCATGGGATCCCCTTTCCCATTCTCGCTTTTTGTCTCCTTTCTCTATAGTGTATATGGTTTTGTTTAGTTTTGCGTACTAAGGCTCATAAGACTTTCAACAAATGGTGTTATCTTCCCACAAGTTTGTAGGCTATGATGTGATGATTTCCCCTTTTGGTTTGGTAGTAGCTCTTATGTAACCCTTCCACTAAGTTTGATGCTCATATTTACATCTCCCAATTTGTGTGACTGAGCAGCCTTCTCACACACACACTTCTCTATAATTTTTCTCAATTTATGCTTTAATTTTTCACTTTGTTTGTATTGTTTTAACTGTTCTAATTTTTTATCTTTCTACATTTTTGTAGATGCATTTTTTTTTCTCAGTTCTAGTGCCATGCTTTCTCTCATCCTCAAGAGTTTTGGCCCAGATCTATCCATTGTTTATCTATGTTAATCATTTTATATTTTGCTTTCTTTTTTCTCTTTAAGCAAGTAGTTTTGAGTTTATCCTTAAATACCTTGTAACCTCTTTGTGGTAATAAAATTCCCCTATATGGGGTTTCCCAAAAAAAAATCCCTAAACCCTAAACCCTAAAACCCTAAACCCTAAAACCTAAACACTAAACCCAAAACCTTAAACCCTAAACCCTAATCCTAAACCTTAAACCCTAAAACTTTAAACCTTAAACCTTAACCCTACACCCTAAACCCTAAACCCCAAACCCTAAACCCTAAACCATAAAACCCTAAACCTAGACCCTAAACCCTAAAACCTAAACCCTAAAACCTAAAGACTAAACCCTAAACCTTAAACCCTAAAACCCTAAAAGAATAAACCCTAAAACTTTAAACCTAAACCCTAAACCATAAACCCTAAACCTAAACCTAAAGTAAATAAATATAGTAAAAAGAAACTTAAACCTTAAAACCTAATAAACCTAAACTTAAACCTAAACCCTAAAAATGGGAATAACATGAAGAACATCACCGCCAACCGTGCTCGCCTAGATCGTGGTGGAGGCTAAGCAAAGCAACAATTATCGTAGTGGTGGTGGGGATCTGAGCGTGGATATGGAGGTGGTGATTAGAGCACTGGTGGTTATGGAGGAAGGAGGAGTGATGAAGGTTACATCCATGGTGGTTGCAGAGGAAGAGATCAGGGATATGATGGGGGATCCCGTTAATCGAGAGGCTGAGGTGGTTTCGATGGGAATTTGAGAAATCAAGAATGGGTGATCCGACCGCCGCTTATCAACTATTCTTTTTATAGTAGAGATTGTTCTAGTTATCTAGATTTTGATTTGCCCTATTCATGCTCATGTTGTTATGTCTTAGAAACTTGGTGTGTTAGTTGATGAAATCAAAAGAAGAAATGTTGAATCGAATTTATTATCTTTAAAAAAACCAAAACCTTAAACCCTAAACTAAAACCCCAACCATTAAACCCTAAACCCTAAAACCCCAAACTAAACCCTATACCCTAAAACCCTAAACCCTAAACCCAAACCCTAAACCTAAACCTTAAACTAATCTAAACCCTAAACCCTAAAACCTAAAGCTAAAACCTAAAACTAAACTAAATAAAACAAAAATAAAATAAATAAATAAAACCTAAACCAAAATAAAATAAATAAAATAAAATAAAATAAAACCTAAATTAAAACCTAAACTTAAAAAAAAGAAAATAAAATAAAATTAAAACATAACTAAAATAAAATAAATAATACTAAACTAAACTAAAAAATAAAAAACCTAAATAAAATTAAAATATACCTAAAATAAAATAAAATAAACATAAAATAAAATAAAATAAAACTAAATAAATAATTTAACTAAAAATAAACCTAAAATAAAATAAACCCTAAACAAAAAAAAAACATAAACCTATAATAAAAATAAAATAAACCTAAATCTAAATTAAAATAAACTAAACTAAAATAAATAAAAATAAATAAAAATAAACTAAACCTAAACAAAATAAAATAACATAAAATAAAATAAACATAAACCTAATGTAAAAAAAATAAACATAAAATAAAACCTAACCTCAACTTAAAAAAATAAAATAAAACCTAAACCTAAACATAATAATAAAAAATAAAACTTAAAGCTAAAATATAAAATAAAAATAAACTAAACCTAAACCTAAACCTAAAAAATAAGCTAAAATGAAAAAAACCTAAACTAAAATAAATAAACCTAATTTGAAAAAACTAAACTAAATAAAAATAAAAATAAACCTAAATAAAAATAAAAAATAAAATAATCTAAAATACATAATAAATATACTAAATAAATTAAATAAACCTAAACCTACCAATTTACTTAATTTATTTTTAAAAAACCCTAAACCCTAAACTAAAAAATAAAACCAAAATACAAACATAAAATCAAAACCTAAAACCTAATCTTAAAAAAAATTAAATAAAATCCTAAACCTAATACTAAAAATAAAACATAAAACCTAAACCTAAAAAATAAAATAAAAATAAAAATAAACTAAAAAAATAAATCTAAACCAAAACCTAAACATAAAAAATAAACTAAAATAAAAAAATTTAAACTAAATTAAATAAAATAAATCTAAATGAAAATAAAAAATGAAATAAACTAAATAAACCTAAACCTACCAATTTACTTAATTTTAAAAAATAAGAAATAAAACTAAAACCCTAACTAACCCTAAACCCTAAACTCTAAACCCTAAAACCTAAACACTAACCTTAAACCCTAAAACCCTAAACCCTAAACCCTAAACTAACCCTAAACCCTAAGCCAACCCAAAACCCTAAACCCTAAACCCTAAAAAACCTAAACCCTAAAGCCTAAACACCAAACCCTATACCCTAAACCTAAACCATAAACCCTAAACCCTAAACCCTATACCCTAAACCAAACCCAAAAATCTAAACCCTAAACCCTAAAACCTAAATCCTAAACCTAAACCCTAAATAAATCCTAAAAACCCTAAACCTTAAACCCTAAAACCACAAACCATAAACCCTAAACTCTAAACCCTAAAAACCTAAAAACATAAACCTAAACTAAATAAAACCTAAAAATAAAATAAATAAAACTTCAATGTAAATAAAATAAAAACCTAAACTAAAACCTAAACCTAAACTTAAAATTAAACTTAAACCTAAAAATAATATAAAATAAAATAAAAAATAAAAACTAAACTAAAATAAAATAAATAAAATCCTAAACTAAACTAAAAAGTAAAATAAACCTAAAATAAATTAAAAAATAAAATAAAATAAAAACTAAACCTAAAATAAGCAATAATTAAACCTAAAACAAAATAAAATAAAATTGAATAAACACCTAAACCTAAAAAATAAACCTAAACCCTAAACTAAAAAAAGACCTAAACCTAAAAAAAATAAAATAAACCTAAAATAAACTAAAATAAATAAAGGTTAAACCTAAACTTAAAATAAACTAAACCTAAACCTAAACCTAAACTAAATTAAATGAATTAAACTAAAAATAAACCTACACCTAAACTAAAAATATAAAACCTAAAAATAAACCTAAAATAAAAACCTAAAATTGAAACCTAAAAAATTATAATAAAAAACTAAACCTAAACCTAAAAATAAAAAATAAAACCTAAACATAAAAAATAAAATAAAAATAAAACTAAACTCAAAAATAAACCTAAACCTAAACCTTAAAAATAAACTAAAATAAAAAACCTAAATTAAAATAAATAAACCTAAAATAAATAAACTAAACTAAATAAAAATAAAATGAACATACCTAAAAATGAGAAATAAAATAAACTAAAATAAATAAAAAATAAGCTAAATAAACCTAAACCTACTCATTTACTTAATTAAGAAAAAATTAATAAATAAAAATATAAAAACCCTAAACCTTAAACAACCCCAAACACTGAAACCCTAAACCCTAAACCCAAACCATAAACCCTAAACACTAAACCCTAAACTCAAAAGCTCTAAACCCTAAATCGTAAACCCTAAACTAACCCTAAAATCTAAGCTATCCCTAAACCCTAAACCCTAAACCCTAAAAACCCTAAACCCTAAAACCTAAACACTAAAGCCTAATCCCTAAACCCTAAACCATAAACCCTGACCCTAAACCGTAAACCCTAACCCTACTGGAGGTGGAAGATATGATGGTGGATATGGAGGTGGTGGTTAGGGAGACAGAACTGGAGGTGGGGGATCTAGTGGTGTTGATGGATCTAAAGGAGCTGGTGGATATGGAGGTGGTGGTTATGGAGGCGGGTGGAGCGACGGAGGTTACAACCTTGGTGGTCTCAAGGGATAGATCTTGGATATGATGGTAGATCCCGCTACTGAGAGGAGGGTGGTTCGATGGGAACTAGAGAAAATGAAGAACCATCGATCCGATTTGTCGCTTATAATAAGAGATGGTTCTAGTTAACTATGGTTTTGATTTGCTTAATGCTCATTTTTTTTATCTATGTCATCGCTTGTCTCTAAAACTTGGTCTACTACTTGGTTGATGAATTCAAAACAAGAAATGTTGAATAAATTTGTTCTTTATTAAAAAAACCCTTAAACCCTAAACCCTAAATTAAAAGATAAACCGCAAAACTTAAATCCTAAAAACCCTAAACCCTATACCATAAAACTCTAATCCCTAAACCCCAAAACCTAAACTTTAAACCCTAAAGCCTAAACTAACCTAAACCACAAACCCTAAATCCTAAACATCAAACCCTAAACCCAAGAACCTTAAACCCTAAATTGTAATCCCTAAACCCTAAACTAAACCATAAACCCTAAAAACCTGAACCCTAAACTTAAACCATAAACCTAAACCCTAAACTTAAACCCTAAACCCTAAACCCTAAACCCTAAAGACTAAACCCTAAACTTAAACTAACCTAAACCCTAAACCCTAAACACTAAACCCCAACTTAAAACCTAAAACATAAACCTAAACTAAATAAACTTATAAATAAAATAAATAAGAAAACTAAGGCTAAATAAAATAACAAAATAAAATAAAATAAAACCTAAAAAACCTAAAAAATAAAAAATTAAATTAAAATAAAATAAATAAAAACCTAAACTAAACTAAAAAAATAAAATAAACCTAAAAATAAATAAAATAAAAACTAAACCTACAATAAAGATGAAATAAACCTAAAATAAAATAAAATAAAAACTAAATAAAAACATAAACCTAAAAAATAAATCTAAAAATAAATAAAAAATAAAACCAAAACCCTAAACTAAAAAAAAATTAAACCTAAAAGAAAAATAAAATGAACAAAATAAAATAAACCTAAACTAAAAAAAAATAAAACTTAAACCTAAACCTAAAATAAACTAAACTTAAACCTAAACCTAATAAATAAAATAAAATAAACTAAAATAAACTTAACCTAAATAAAACCTAAAGTAAAAAAAAAATAAAACCTAAAAATAAACCTATAAAACAAACCTAAACCAAAAAATATATATAATAAAAATTGAAATAAACCTAAAAAATAAAATAAAAATAAAATAAAAATAAAAATAAACTAAAATAAATAAACCTAAAATAAATAAACATAAAATAAATAAATCAAAAATAAAACTAAACTAAATAAAAATAAAAATAAACTTAAATAAAATAAATAATAAAATAAATTAAAATAAATAAAAAATAAATAATAAACTAAATAAACCAAAACCCAAATTACTAATTCTTAATTTAAAAACCCAAAAACCCTAAACCTAAACCTAAACCCTAAACTAAACTTAAACCTAAAGCTAAACCCTAAACCTAAACACTAAACCTAAACTATAATCTAAACCTATAACCTAAACTCAAACCCTAAACACTAAACCTAAACCCTAAAATAAAAACCTAACTAACCCTAAACCCTAAACCTAACTCCCTAAACCCTAAAACTAAACCCTAAACAATACTAAACCCTAAATAAACTCTAAACCTAAACCTTAAACACTAAACTAACCTAAACTCCTAAATTAACCTTAAACCTAAACTAAAACTAAACTATAAACCTAAACCCTAAACCTCTCTAAACTCAAAACCAACTAAAACTAACTCTACAACCCTAACCTAAACTCTAAACTCTAAACCTTAAACCCTAAACCTTAAACCGTAAACCATAAACCCTAAACCCTGAACCCTAAAACTCTAAACCCTAAACCCTAAACTCTAAAAACTAAACCCTAAACACTAAACCCTAAAACCCTAAACCCTAAACCCTAAACACTAAACTAACCCTAAATTGTAAGCTAACCCTAATCCCTAAACACTAATGCTTAAACCTTGAACCCTAAACCCTAAACCTTAACTCTAAACATTAAACCTAAAATATAAACTAAAACACTAAACCCAAGACCCTAAACCTTAAACCCTAATTAAACCCTAAACTAAAACATAAAGTAACTAAATAAATAAAATAAACCTAAACCCTAAAGCTAATAAGCCTAAGCCTAAACCTAAACACTAAGAATGAGCGAACCTTTATCATAGAAAATCACCGCCAACGCTCAATCTATAGACTGCATTGGAGGCGAAGGTGGAGGCGGCAGCTATCATAGTGGTGGTGGATGTGGAGGTGCTGAATATGGAGGTGGAAGATGGAGGGGAGGAGTGAGAGGTTATAGTCATGGTGGTGGAGGAGGGAGAGATTAGGATATGAGATCCACTACATGAGAGGCGGGGTGGTTCTGAGGAATTGTAGAAACTAAAGAATGACCAACTGATCTATCGCTTATGGAATCAGATCTTTATAGTAGAGATTCTAGTAATTTAGAGTTTTTTTGCTCTATGTCATTTTAATCTATGCCATCGCTATGTCTTAAAACTTGGTCCTACTTGGTTGATGAAATCAAAAGAGGAAATGTTGAATGAATTTGTTCTATGTTAAAAAACTATAAACCCTAAACCCTAAACCCTAAACTAAAACATAAACCTAACCTACCTAAACTTTAAACCCTAAACCCTAAAGTAAAACATAAACCCTTAACCTAATACATAAACTATAAACCCTAAACTCTAAGCCCTAAACCCTAAAACTTAAATCCTAAACCTTAAAGCCTAAAACCCTAAACAAAAAATTGTAAACCCTAAACCTAAAACCCTAAACCTAAACCCAAAACCTAAAACCCTAAACCTAAACCTAAACCCAAACCTAAACCTAAAATTAAACCTAAACCTAAATAAAAAAATAAAAAACTTAAACCAAAACCCAAAATCCTAAACCCAAAATAAATAAAATAATAAATAAAAAAATAAAACCCAAATAAAAAACCTAAACCTAAACTAAATAAACCTAAAATTAAAAAATAAATAAAAAACTAAACTTAAATAAAATAAACTAAAAATAAAATAACCTAAATAAATATAAATTAAACCTAAAATTAAATAAAATAAATAAAAATAAATAAAACCTAAACTAAACTAAAAAAATAAAATAAACCTAAAATAAAAAAATAAAAATAAAAATAAAATAAAATAAAAATAAAATAAACTATAAAAATAAAATAAAAAAATCTAAACTAAAATTAAAATAAAATCTAAAAAATAAAATAAAAAATAAAACTAAAATTAAAAATAAACTAAATAAAATAAACCCTAAAATAAACCTAAAAAAAAATTAAATAAAACCTAAAATAAACCCTAAATTAAACCTAAATAAAATAAAAAATAAACTTAAAAAATAATCCTAAAAATAAATATAAAATAAACCTAAATAAACTAAACTTAACCAAAACCTAAACTAATTTATTAATTTAAAATAAATTAAAAAAATAAAAAAAAAAAAACCTAAACCCTAAAACCCTAAACCCTAAACCTAAACCTAACCCTAAACCTAAACCATTTAAAAATTTAAAAACTAATCCTAAACCTAACCTAAATTTAACCCTAAACCCTAAACCCAAGACTCTAAACCTTAAACCCTAATTCTCAGTCATTCTAGTTTGGATTTCTCACCCTAATATGTGAATTCATTTTGTTAACCATCAATTCATTTTTATTGCTAGTTATTTATTTGGTTGGTCATTACAAATTGATCAGACAATGGCTATGAAGTCTCATCCTTCAGTTGCTAGAATCTTTATTGAATTGGACATAACCAAGAAACACCCCAAAGAAATGTATATGATCTAAAAAATTATTGTTACATGCAAAGAATTAAATTTGAAAATTTCCTCTTTTTTTTCTCTCACAAAATCCACTAGCATGATAATTCAATGTTTATTCTTCATCCTCACCTAAAAAAAGAAAATCTCTATTAAGGAAACTTTTGCTCCTAATCCTAGGCCAACACTATTAAATATTAAAAAAACTACTTTGAAAAAATGATTCTTTGAATGTTCCTAATAAAGCTGATTTACCTTTCACTTCTTCTAAGCAATTGAAGGCTTCGAATGGGAATAATAATAACTTTTCTAAACTTTGAATCGGATTTTGTTTCCTCGATTCAATCCTTGCATCCTCGCTTTTTGATAGATAAAATGAAGCTTTAATGGAGAACAAAAATGAGGAATTTAATACTATGCATCATTCTAATTCGGTGGAGAATATGGCTTTAATACCTCATGATAATCAGGTTTATAAAATTGATTCCATATTCCAAATTTAGGATGATTTAGCTTCTCAAAAAGATTTTCTTTTATCTAATAATTTGGCTAATGTTGAGGAAGGGTTTGGTGTTCCTACTTGGCTTTTTAATAAATTTTTGCTCCCTCCCTTGCTATTTCCAAATCTCATTTATCTTTAATAAATTCTATTATCTTGGAAGAAGAAGAATTCACTTCTCATCAAGAGATTTCTCCTAAATCTGTGACTAATGTTGCTAAATCCTTTTTGGATGATGCTTCGAAAGGAAAAGAAAATGGCCTCCAAACTTTCTATTCAAAAAAGAAAAAATGTTAAAAATTCTCCTACCAAATTGCTAAGAAACACTAGAGCTATTGTGGCCTCCTCTTCTCTCTCAATTAATTTTATTCCACATTCTTTTCTTTATGTTTAATTTTTTAGTTTTGAATGTTAGAGGATTTGTACCCTCTCTATTTGTAACCATATTAGAAATCTTTGTATCCATAATTTTTTTTTACTTATTATTCTTGAGCCACTTATTCATGCTAATAAAATTAACCAAGTTGCTAGAATGATTGGTTTCAATAAATTTTTCACTAATGTTAGCAATAAGATTTGGTGTTTTGGATTAACTTTGTAGATGTTTCTATTCTTGATGATTTTCATCAATCAATGCTCAAATCTCTTATGGTGATTATTGTGTTTTGGGCTCTTTCTTTATGCATCTTGTAATAGATCTGTAGAAATCTTCTTTGGGATAACTTGACTAATTTTGCCACCTCTCAATAAACCTTGGTTTGTTGGTGGTGATTTCAATAGTATTTTGTCTTCTGAATGATGTGGTGGTTGCTCTAATATTCATTCCATGGAAGATTTTTCCAATATGATCCTTGATTGTAATTTGAATAATATTGGATTTAAGGGTTCTAATTATACTCTAAAACTCTAGACTTTGGCAAAGGTTGGACTGACTATTTTAATACTCATTGGATCACCAATGGCCTATTACTTCTATAGATCATTTAACCTTATCCGATCATGCTCCTCTTTTGGGTTCTATTAAAAATAATTCTAATAGATTAAAGAATTTCTCTCCTTTCGATTTCAGAACATGTGGATTCAACATATTAATGTTGACCTCACTTTGGAGTGAGTTCTCAACCTCCTTCTTAGACCCAAGGATGGAGACACTAAGACTTCCTTAGTCAAAAGACACTTCTAGTTAGATGAACACTTAACCTAAACTTAGAGACTTAGAAGGGTTAATCATAGGCTATGCCTTAGGGATTAAGGAGACTCACCTATTCTATAACCTAAATTCGACCTGTGTTCACCTTCTCAAACTAAACCTAAAATTCAATTCAAATATATAAAATCCAAATCCAAATCTAAATCAAATGACTGTAGCCCATGATCGGATCCAAAATTGAAACCCTTCCTAAGCCCTATGATTTATCTTATGGACTAGCCTTAGCCAAATCCAAATCAATCCAAATTCAATTGATTTTCTCAAAGATAAATTCAACCCTTCAATCAATTTATCAAATTCAAACTCAAACTCAACTTCAAATCATGATCCAAACCTAAATCCAAATAAAATCAAATCCATATCCAAACCCTTAAGCCAATTTCATGGACTTAGCCAAGTTCTACCTAAAATCAATCAATCCTTCAATCCTCATTCCAAGTTCTACCTAAAATCATAATAAAAACCATCAAGTAAATCATTCATATTAGAATTCAAAATTAAATGCAATTTTAGTCAAGTTTAAGCCTAAATTAAATTAAATCATGATTTGAATGTTAAGTCACTAATATATATAAAAAGAAAATGATAATAACAAATAAAAAATTATAATTTAACATACACAATCCATTTTAAATCTAAAATGAACTATAAAGAGAGAGAGAGAGAGAGAGAGAGAGAGAGAGAGAGAGAGAGAGATTAAACCAATTCTAAACTTCAAATGAAATTTATTCAGAATTAAATCAAAATAAAAACTAAAAATAAATGTTATATATAATATATTAATCATTAAATTAAAATAATTAATTTATCAAATTATGAATCCGTATTATCAATAATTATTAATCATAATTAAAATTATCTTATTTTATACATATAAATTATAAATTATCATTCAATTATTTACTAAAGTTATTAAAATTATGTAAAACTTTTAAAATAATTTAATATAAAAAAAATCAGGTTTCACCAAATTTAAAAAAAAAGTGAAATAGACAAAACTATTAAATGACCTACGCCTTGCTTGTTTATTTGATCATGACAACGCATAAAATATGTAAAAAAAAGAAAGAAATAATAAGAGGGAATGTTGGTGAAGTTGAGGCATGTAGGACAAAGTTGACTCTCTCTCTCTCTCTCTCACCAGAAAAACACATGACACTAAAAAAAAATGAGGCCCCTTTTTTTTTTTTCATCCCCTTTAGCCAAGAGAAGCCAAAGCCCTCTCATTCATACTTTACTTGAGAGCTTCTCTCATCCCATCCACCCTAAAAAATAAAAACCTCTCTAAGCACCTCCTCCTCACAAGCATGAAAATGAACTCTCCTCACCATCCATCTCTTCCTCTCAACCAAGTGAGGCCTAGCCAACCCAAGCTACATCTACGCCTTCCTCTTCCTCCAACAAGTGGCCTCTCTTCTCTCACTTGTTCCAAACCTAAGACACATAGTAGCATGCAACAGGCAGCTGATCGAGACTTCCTTGATCCCAATTAGCCCCCATAAATCTAGCTACCTACAAAAAGCACATGAGACATCCTATGAATTTTCTATTGATCAATCGAACCATGCATAGCAAGCTACCAAACTCTCCTCTATGCCTCCATACTCTTTCATAAATACCATGACTTTCTAGCCCCAAGCGTCGGTCTCATTCTTCATCGCTTCTCCCATTGCATCGCTGGTGGGAGAAGCCCCCTTCGAAGGTCTCCAGTAGATGGTTCTCCGGATTCAATGTGAAGAAAGAATCCCTACCAAAAATTATCAAGGCTAGTGATCTGGTCTTCCACGAGCCCACCGTTGAGGTCTCCTTGGAGGAGATCAGATCAAAGAAGATCCAAAGGATCATAGATGACATGATTGTGCCATGCAAGGCCCGCATCACCTCACTGCTCCATAAACTATTATTCCTTTCAGGGAAATGAGCTGAGTTGACATGAAATAGGTGTAAGTATTGATGAAGAACATATGTTAGGGATTTAATTGCCCAAAGCCATCCTCAATGATCTGCAAAAATTCCAAATCAAAGGCACTTGGTAGCACGGAAGGTTCTTTAATGATCCATAGGGTATGCTCCTTCTAAAGCTTTTGAACCTATTGTTTTCAATGCCCTAACACATCATATATATAACTGGTGGAGATTATTATTTTGAAGACACAAAGGAATACATTAGCTATGCTCCTAAGAGTGAAATTGAAGCACAAGACCATTGACCTTTTGATCATGGTAAAATTAATCCAAAGCTTCTAAGAAGGGAAGAAAAATAACTTTGTTCTTTGAAAGATGTTTGAGCATTGATGGATTTAGAGCTATGGTAGAGTGGCATCTATAGGTGAAGGTCATAGGTCATGATCATTTTGGTCAACCTATCAAAATTGTTGCTTCTGGATGGATGGCTCGCATATTATAGCATGAGTTTGATCATTTGAATGGGACTATATATGTGGATAAGATTATTCTAAGAACATTCAAAAAAGTCAAGAATCTGGATTTTCCTATTCCAATAGGATGCCCGAAGACAAGTGTCTATGAGCAAGTGAGGAGGAAGTAAACCATAGGAGCAAAGAAAAAGAATGCTAGTTGAAGTATTGATTCAACCCAACAGACACCTCAATAGGGCATTATTTCTTCCAAATGAAGCCACCTCTTGGTCGAAATCAACCAGACATTAGCTCTGATGTATAATTTTAAAATGCTTAGAAAGCCTTAGGGATCTCATGTTTGATGTGTTAAATGCGAGCGTCATTAGGATCCAACCTTTAGAGCCCATGCACTTTACTTCTTAATCCTTTCGGTGAGAGTTTAGAGACAAAAGTAAGACTATTCATTTTATGTGTTTGAAGTGAATAGTTTTGATTATGTTGAATGGCATAATGATTTGATTCCACCTATCAAGCCATGATTAACTCATGGGTCATTTGATCTTTGATCGAATGATCATGATTAATCCAATAATTTATTTATTATTAAATTCAATCAAATCTAAAAAAGGAGTTAATCAATCTTTACAATAAAAAAGAAAGAAATAATATGTGATCAAACAAAATCCCAAAATTGTACAAATTAAATTATTATGAAATTTAAGTAAAACATAGTATAAAAAATTAACTAAACCAATAACATTATAAATATTATAATCAAATATAATCTGAACATAATTTATGAAAGTCAATTATAAAAATCTACTCAATCCCTAATTGTTATATGTTGATCTTAAAAGTCAAAAAGAAAATTTAGTTATGAGACATATCCTTAATTATAATTAATTTAACTATTAATTATAATTGACTAAGCTTTATTTGATTAGTTATTCATATAAAATATCGGAGGAAAATGATTACTTCTTTCCTAATTGTTTCCTCTAATTTATTTCATTAAGAGAGGGGATTTATGGAATAGGATTGGGACCTCTTTCCCAACCCATTCCATAAATCCATTTCATTTGGAGGATAATTAATCAATTTAGAAAATTAAGTAAGAAATTTACTAATTAATAATTTTATTAATCAAATTAAAATTACAATCATATCTATCTTCAATTAATTCATGGGTAGATCTTTAGGTGTTTAATAGCCTAAAGAAAGTTAATGAAATTATGATTTACCCATATGTGTTGGTAAATCATAAAAGCTATTAATTAAGTTCCTTAATCTAATTAATCAATAATTATGAGCTAATTGCATTAGACCCTTTCATTTCTTAAGATCATTGCAAGTTATTTTCGATGCATATCATGTTGGCTCATAATTATTTAATGAATTACTTTTAAGTAACATAGGTAAGGGTTAATTAGTGAATTTAATGCATATTACACTAATTAATCTATAAAATCCACTTAATTACACTTTATTAAACTAAATCAATTCACAAACATGGGAATAGATCAGAAACTTTCCTTCATTTCATTAAATCAAATTGAAACATAAAATTTAAAAGTGACATAAGAAACTTTGGTTTGCTTCAAATGTTTTTATTTGGTATGATTGTCTTTAGGAATTAATTTAATTGAACAAAATCATGAGTTTATGTTTAGTTATTCCTCTCCAATCATATTAAATGTTGTATGTCATTTGATTCATGCATTCATCTTTTGCAAAATTAACTAAATAAATGGTTCCCTTTATGTCAAGCTTGCATGTGTTGATTTAATTTAATATAAGTGTGCCTATTATCACTATTAAATCAAAGTTATTTTCAAAAGTTTATAAGTCAACTATAACATTTGGAGTGATAATAGTTATAAATATTTATAAGCTTGCATATGTCTATGGCTTAGAACATGTGATATGGAGTTCTCTTTCTTTAGTATATATGGATTTGCATAAAGTTTGAATGTTAACAAGTGTATAGTACATTTGCAAAGGACATAACGTTTGTTCGAATTCATTCTAATGTATTTCTATGTTAGAATTTAGATAGAACTTTAGCTCACATATATAAATAATTAAATTGAAAGAACTATAACTTTGGCATGATTTTCCATTCTTGTAGTCACTTGTACATTCTTGTGTATTCAAGAAAAGTGGGTATATCTGTCTATACATTCCAGGGATGCAAGGCTTTAAGTATCCCCAAGGAGGTCTTTACCTAACTCCTTTGGTTTAATAATGGTGAAGTATCTGCTTAAAACTTTTATACACTTGTATGTGCATTTAGCTAGTGAATGAAAATCTCCTTTTCAACTTTAGCTCACATATATAAATAATTCAATTGAAAGAAATACAAATTTTGCATGATTTTCCATTCTTGTAGTCACTTGTACAATCATGTGTATTCAAGAATAGTTGGTATATCTAGTCCGGACATTCTGGGATGCAAGTCTTTAACCCCCAAGAGGTCTTTACCTCACCCCACTAGTTTAATAATGGATAAATATCTGCTTAAAACTTTTATACACTTGTATGTGCATTTAGCTAATGAATGAAAATCTCCTTTTCAACTTTAGCTCACATGTATAAGTAATTCAATTGAAAGAAATACAACTTTTGCATGATTTTCCATTCTTGTAGTCATTTTTACATTCATGTGTATTCAAGAATAATGGGTATATCTAATCTGGACATTCTAGGGATGTGAGACTTTAAGTATCCCCAAGAGGTCTTTACCTCATTCCCCTAGTTTAACAATGGCAAAGTATCCACTTAAAACTTTGATACACTTGTATGTGCATTTAGCTAATGAATTAAGATCTCCTTTTCTACAAATATACACATCTACATTCATCATCTAACTGTGCTAAAACTTATTGTATGTGTATGTATATTTAAGATTAATATCATATGCATGTCACATGTGATGGGAAGGAATGATTGAACATATGTCATGTGATAGTAATTCAATTGAATTAATCTTAAGATACCTTTCATATTAAATAAGATTATTTTAAGTGAGCCTAAACTTAGATTAAGTTATTTTATAATAAGCCATTCACTAAAGAGAGCTAAATCAAATTTACATGCTTTAGAAAGTGGCTTAAGGTAGGGATGGAAGAGGGCAATCCTCTTTCCTTCACTTTATAACACTTAGTTGCTAAGTGTAATAAAATGAAACAAAAGAAAACACAAATTAAAATTCTCAAATCAATTAAATAACTTCAAGTGAGACCAACCCTTCATGTTAAATTAAATTTCTAAACTTAGAGAACTACAACTCTAATGCCTAGAAGACATACCACACAAGCCTTAACACACACATTAGATTTAAGTCACTACTTCTAGCTTTATGTTAGGGTAGTATGATGTATATTTTAGTTATGTATTATTGTAGATGTTAGTGTATGCCTGTATAGACTAGATGGTAGGCCATGATTAGCCTAATCATGTTTTTAGTAGGGGATTATGTTTAATGGGCCGCTTAAAAATAAATACCAATGCACTCTTTAAAGGTTGTGTAGCCCCTAAGCATAATCCAAGTTAGGACAGGTGGGCTTGGTTACCCATGTGTAGGGTGCTAAGTCTAAATTATGACATAACTGCTTGGGATTGTATGTATGTTTAACTAACCTTTGTTTTGTAGGTGTAGTTAGATTTACTTTTCTATTCTTAATGTAATTTTGCAATTAGGAATTAGTATTAGTACTATGGGGGATAAGGATGAGCATTGGCTAGAAGGCTTTATCCTGGGAGGCCATGTGATGCCTTTGAAGTGGAGCAAATTAAATCAAAGGAAAGAAATGAAGACTTGAAGAAAGAAGAATGAAGACCCCTATAGCATTCATTCATTATAAATTATAATTATTATTTTGTAATTTTGGGTTGTATAAAGGTAAAGCTCAACTACCCATCTTTTCTTGTACATACCAGATACCTTTTTTATTCTTTCACGATAGTTATAAATTGGTTCATGATTTGCTAGATGTGTAAAATACAATGCTTTTCTTAATTTCTTAAATGATTGATGTTTGAATGTGTGGCTTGGATGTGATTAGGCTCTTAGAGAAAAATAAATATTTTATCCAACTACAACACATAACTACAATTTTAAATAATTCATAACCTCACATAAAGCCTAGGCATTAAATCAAGATAATTAAAAGATTTAGCAACCCCTTAGTTGAATGTTGTATGTCTCACATCATGTATGCATATTGCTTTATTCTTACTAAGAGAGGGTTTCCATCCTTGGGAAGGCTTGACCTTTGAGGGCCTCCTATGGTGGAAAACACCAATTTCCCATTTATTTAGCCAATAATCTAACTTCATCATGCATATAGGCATACCAAATCCAAAAACCTTTGTCAAAATGAAGTGTCCAAAATCAAATAAAATTTGAAAAGATTTGCATTTGTAGATTAAGTCATTACTCATACCACTCATGCTCTAGTCTCTGGAGTGGGTTTAAGGACTTTTGTCTCTTTCTAAATTAATAATAGCCCAACTATCTTTCAAATGCATAAGACTTGCCTACATGGTTTTAAAATCATAGGAGGAGTTAGCTGGCGGCCACTCTAGGTGGTTATAAGCCTAGCAATCGACTGGCTTATTCTTTTTTGTAGAGGTAAACCTTATGCCCATTTTTGCTTAGACTTAGGTCATTCTTTGGCTCATGCCAAAGCTCCCTAGATATAGTGTCTGAGGTTGCTATTTCCTTCAAGCTACTAGCATAAATCCTCAACTCTTAGGCATTTCCACAACTTTGTGTTGTTGGATTATAAGTCCTAGCTTTCTAATAAAATGTCAACTTCAATAAAATTAATCTCTTCAACTTCAAACATATAAAATCCAACCATAGGATAGATTGGAATGCTCACTAGGCTTCCTAGAATCATGAGCATTTCCTACTCATTCCCTTTGGCTTTAATAAAAAGTCTTCTCCTTGAACAATCCCATTTAATATTTTAATACAAACAATCCTTCTAGCCTTGAAATCTTTGGAGACCTTAATTTCTACTTTAATCGAGAGTATTCCTAAGGAATTCACATTCTAGGATGTAATTAACTATGGGGGCTTGCCTCCATAGGGAACTTAATGAACCCGGCTTAAAATAAACCCTACTTTACTTTTCCATGTAAAGTAGGGGAAAGATCTCTCATATATTCGAAAACCCATCATGCCTTAGGAGTCCTTAATAGGTGATTAGGTCTATTATAGGTGATGATTTCTATCTATCGAGATAGTGTATCATTCTTTAATTTCATACTAGATCACTTCAATAAGTACCCCCTAAGATCTGTGGTGTCCCGCATCTCAAAAATAAACACCATAATTAATTTTTTAATGTTGTTGCTAACAATTAGAAAGCTCCTTTACATCCTGATAATTCGATTACGAGGATGAAAAGACTCTGGTTTAAATTGAAATGACTTAAACAAAATCTGGTTTGGTGAACAAGCATTATTTTAAAAATCTTTTTGCTAATATGAAGGATATGGAAAATTTTGTTTATGATCTTGAAGTTTATATTATGAAGAAACCTTCCAAGATTATGGACTTGAATGAGAAAGGATAAACTTGTTAATTTTCAAAATATGGAAGAAACTTATTAGCATAAAAAAGCTGTTAATAAACATATTATAGATGCTGATAGGAATACTAGGTATTTACATGCTTTATTAATAAAAAGAGAGCTTTAAAAATATTTAGAAAATTAAAAATGATAATGGAGAATGGATTACAGAGAATAATGATATTAAGGATTCAGTTATTAATTATTTTAGAAATATGTTTAATAAGAGTTACTCTTATGAAGCTATTTCTAAATCACACTTGATTCCTTCTATTATTACTAATGATGACAATGCTTTGCTTACTATTTTGCTGAATGAAGATGAAAATTTTAAAGTTCTTAATAGCATGAAGATATATTATGTATTGACCGGAGGGTTTCACTAGTCAAATTTTTTCAAAAATATTGGTTTATTATTTAAAATGATTTGATTGATGTTGTGATTGATTTCTTTAATGGTAATCATTTTCCTAGATATTGTTTTAGCACTTCTATTATTCTCGTACCTAAGAAAAAAATCTGGACTATTGGACTGAGTTTAGACCTATCTTTGCACCTTCTTCAATAAGCTAATTTCCAATAGGCTTAGTCCTCTTCTTCATAAGATCTCTCTCAACCAAACTAGTTTTCCTAGAGGTAAATCTATTTCTTATAATATTTTACTTGCCCAAGAATTAATTCATGATTTAGATGCTAGGAATAGTGGAGGAAACATTCTTTTCAAATTAGATATTACCAAAGCTTTTGATAATATCTCTTGGGATTTCCTTTTTCACATTATGAATTTATTTGGGTTTTCTGATAAATTTATTTTTCCTATTAAAAATTGTATTAATAATGCCTGGTTTTCTATTTTTCTTAATGGGGAAGCTTTGGGTTTCTTTCCTTCCTCCCATGGCTTAAGACAAGGGGATCCTTTATTTTCTACTTTATTTATCATTGTTGTTGAATACTTACCTTGGAGCATCAATGATTTATTCTTAAATAATCCTAGTATGTATTAGAGAACTCTGTTTTCATGTTTCCCATTTAAGCTTTGGATGATTTCATTATTTTTTGCAATGCTTCTATTCATCATATCAAGAATCTTAAAAATCTTTTAAATACATTTAGAGAAAGTGGTCTTACTATCAATGATAACAAAAGCTATTTTAATTACTTCTTCCAAGATCTCCAATAATAAAATCAATCACATACTACATATAACTAATTTTAAACATCAACATTTACCTCTTAAGTACTTGGGTGCTCCTCTTTTAAAGGTCCAAAATGATCCCATCTTTTGATGAGTTAATAAAAAAATTTTAAATAAAATTTCTATTTGGGAATTCATTTACTCTCCTTGGTGGTAGGCTCACTATTCTTAAAAGCACTCAAATTCAATGCGTATTTGATTCAAACTATTATTCCTACTAATTCTATCACTTGCTTAATAAATTTTTTTAGGGATCCAATAATTCTATTAAAAGAATGCATTGGAGGCATAAATGTTGTGGTCCTTTGGTGGTCTGTTTGCAAACCTATTGTGAAGCTATTATTTTCTTCTCTCATAAGCTCTAGGAATTTTAGAATGAATGATAGCCTTTGGGCTATGATGGAAAAATATGCCAATGTAGACACCCTCTTATATGGTTATAATGTTGGTGACTCTCCCATTTGAGAATGGCTTTGCTCCATTAAATGGGTTGTTGAATGCTTAATATCTTGGGGTATTCATTTGGGCTCATCCTTCTTTAGCAAGACAATTGGATTGGCAATGGATCTATTGACTCCTTTTATCTACACACTCTTTTATCAAAGTTAACTGTTTCTGGCTTAATAATAATTGGTAAAAAAACAAACTTGTAAAATATATCTTTATTTCTCTTTTTGATAACTTTAGAAATGTCCTTATTTTTTCTAACAAACCTGATCAAATTCTTTTTAAGCTCTCTTATAATGGTGAATTCAATCTTAAAGAGGTTTAGAATTTTATCAAAGATAAGCAGAACACCTCTAATGCTTTCATTAAACTTTGGAACAATATCATTCCCATTTCTTATTCAGTTTTAGCTTGGAGGATTTTGAATAACTTTATTCTTGTAGATTTCTTGCTCTAGAATAAAGGGTTTTATTTACCTTCTAAGTGCTATTGTTGCTTTCATATTGAAAATGTTAATCATGTTTTTATACATGGTGCCATTGCTTCCAAATTATGGATATGGTATGATGATTTACTTAACACTAACTATTTTTATGGTTTCCTTTCTTTATATCAACTTCTTGAAGCTTGTTTCCAAAAAACTATGAAAGGTCATATCAAAATCATAATTGGTATTACCTTTATTTGGTTCATTTGGATGGATAGAAATGATGCTAAATATCGTATATTCCTATGAATCATAAAAGGATCCCTAGAACTAAAGAAAAAATTCATGCTTTGTTTAATGCTAATTTAATTAGCAATCCATTTTAGAGGTCTCATCTTCCCATGCTTTCTTTCAATAAGATATTAGATATCCATTGATCAAACCTAATGAGAACTTTATTAAAATCAATACTAATGGTTTAGTTCCACCTAATAAAAATGGTTGTGGCAGTATTATTATGGATTCTGATGGTACTATCATTTCTGGTTTTTCTTATCTCCTCAAAGCATGTTCTATTATTCAAGCTGGCTTATGGCTATTAATAAAACTATTGATATATTTTTGAACATAGGCCTCTTTAATATTTGGATTGAAGTTGACACTCTTCTTTACTTGATTTGCTCACTTCTAATAAAATGGGGAATTTTGATTTATTTTATCTCCTTAATCACACTAAACCCTCCCTCTCAAGTTTGCAAAATTTCTCATATTCTTCGTGAAGGTAATGCTAGGATGTTTTAGCCAATTTAGTTGTTGAATTAAATGAGCTCACTATATTAGATAATTAAAACTTACCTAAGTCAGAGAGGCTTGGTTAATCTAGATAACTAAGACTACCCGACTTGTGACTTTAACTTGTGGCTTTTTTTATTGGTCTTAGCTATGGTGTTTTCTTTGAGCCTTTTAATTGATTGCTTTTGTACTTTCCCATATTTGAGTCTTGTTGTTCTTCTAGGGTCTCATTTTTTATGAGTGCTACCTTGTTTGGTGGATGTTGTTTCTACCACTTGTCTTGGGTGGTGTTTATTTGAAGGTTGTTAGTATTTATGTCTAGTCTTTGGGCTTTTGGTGGTTATTACTTTCCTTTCCTATTTTGGCTCGATGGCTACCATTGGTTGTTCCCTCCGGCTTATGGCTTGAAGCTTGATGTTTTGTGGTTATTCCCTTCCTATCTTTGTGGTGGCTATTTGTTCTCTGGGTCTAAGGGACTTTTTTTTGCTCGGGTCACTTTCCTTTCCTCCATAGTTTAATGCTAGTGGGTTTGTGGTCCTCATAGGCTTGCTTTTCCATGGTTGTTTACATGGTTGGGTGATTATCACAATTGTTTCTTGGTTATTTTTGGTGGCCTCCTATTGGGTTCTAGTTATGCCTGCTATCAATTTTTGACTCTGAATGAGGTTTGCCTTATATCTATGTTGGTTGCTTCCTTATTTGAGTTGGATCTTCATTGTTGTGGACTGGTTGGGTTTATTTTGGCTTGATTATATTATTGGCTGGTTGGTTGACTGGTGGTGTTGGTTGGTTTTACCTCCTCTGGTGGCGATCTGGGGTTGTTGGTGGTTTATCTTTAGTTTGATTTTCCCTGGTGAAGGCTATTTTGGCTATTGTATTTTCTATTTTGTTGATTGGGCCTTGGATCAATTTGTTGGTTTTGGTTTATTTGTTATGTTTTCAGCCCCTGTAATGGTCTTCCTCTCTTGGTCGCCCGCTTATCTTTTGTTTTTTCTTATTTGGGTGGTAGCTTAGCTATGGGTCTATTTTTTCCTTGCATAAATGTTGTTTGCTAGTGAGCTAGGTGGTTTTATTGGCTCTTTGCTCGCTTTGTTGGTGAGATCTTGTGGTTTTTTTGTCTCATTTTGGTTTGTTGTCATTCGGGTTGGTCATGAAGGCTTAGTGGTCTGGTTTTCCCTTGGTTGGTCACTAGGTTTGGTGTCTTGATTTTATTTTGCTTGTGGGTACCTGGTGTATTTTCTCTCCTTGTTTCCTAATATCTTGCTCTTGGTGGTGGTGGTTTCATTACATTGGCTATTTTTGGTGGTAGCCTTGCTGGATGCTCCTTTGGTCTTTTTGTTTATCTATGTTGGTGGAGGTGTAGCTCCCCCTTTTATCTTTTGCATGTCTGCTTTATCCTCTCACTGGATTGGATTGGTGATGTTGGTGTTATCCCCCTATTTAGGTATTGGTTTGCTATTACTGGGACAATCTGGGATGGTTCTTGGCATCAGCCATTTCTGACTTGTTGGTATCCCTAAGTGGGGTTGTTAGGTTTGACTTATTTTCTTTGATGATTGTAGATTTTATTTATATTTGTGAATATGATTGAAGGATTGATTCATGAGAAAATAAATTGAATTTGGACTTTGAATGAAGAATTTGGCTAAGTCCATAAAACCATAAACCCAAAGCCTAAACACTAAATCCTAAACCATAAACCCTAAATAATAAACCCTAAACCCTAAAACCCTAAACCCTAAACTCACCTAAAAAACCTAAACCTAAACTAAATAAAAATAAAATAAAATATAAAACCTAAACCTTAAAAATAAAATAAAACTAAACTAAAAAATAAGCATAAACCTAAACCCAAACCTAAAAATAAACTAAAAACCTAAACTAAAATAAATAAACTAAAATAAATAAACTAAACTAAATAAAAAAATTAAACCTAAATATAAATAAAAAATAAAATAAACTAAAATAACTAGAAAATAAACCTTAACCTACTACGTTTTAAAAACCCTAAACCCTAAACCTAAAATCTTAACCCTAAACACTAAACCCTAAACCCCAAACTAACTAAAAACCTAAACCCCAAAACCTAACCCTAAACCCTAAACCCTAAAACCCAAAAAGCTAAAACCCTAAACCTGAAACCCTAAACTGTAAACCATAAACCTTAAAACCTAAACCTAAACTTAAACTAAATAAAACCTAAAATAAATAAATAAATTATACATAAATAAAATAAAACCTAAACTAAAACCTAAACCTAAACCTAAAAATAAAATAAATAAACTAAAATAAAATAAATAAAAACCCAAACTAAAATAAAAAATAAAATAAAACTAAGAATAAAAAAACTAAATAAAATAAAAACTAAACGTAAAATAAAAACAAAATAAACCTAAAATAAACCTAAAAGAAAATAAATAAAAACTTAAACCTAAAAAATAAACCTAAAAATAAAGGAAAAATAAAACCAAAAACCTAAACTAAAAAAAAAAACTGAAACCTAAAATAAAATAAAATAAACAAATTAAAATAAACTTAAACCTAAACTAAAATAAATAAAACCTAAATCTAAACCTAAACCTAAACCTAAACTAAATAAAATAAAATAAACTAAAAATAAACCTAAAAATAAACTTAAACCCTAAATCAAAAATAAAAACCTTAAACCTAAACCTAAAAAAATAAAATAAAACCTAAACTTAAAAATAAAAAATAAACACCTAAAAAAATAAAATGAAACTAACTAAAATAAACCTAACCTAAAATAAATTAAAATAAAACCTAAAAAATAAATAATAAATAAAATATAAATAAAAAATAGTAAATAAACATAGTCTTCGTCTTAATTTTAAAAGAACCTAAACCCTAAAACCCTAAACACTAAAGCCTAAACACTAAACGCTAAATGATAAACCCTAAACCATAAACTAAACCCAAAAGGATAAACTCCCTAAATCTTAAATGCTAAACACTAAACCTTAACCTTAACCTTAAACACTAAACCCTAAACCCTAAATCGTAAAACCTTAAACCATAAACCCTAAACCCTAAACCCTAAACTAACCTCTAAACACTATACCCTAAAAACCTAAAACCCTAAAGCCTAAACCATAAACCTTAGCCTAAGCTAACCCTAAATCTTAAACCTTAAACCCTAAAGCCTAAATGCTAAACCTTAGACCCTAAACCCTAAAAACTAATCCTAAACCCTAAACCCTAAAACCCTAAACTCTAAAACCCTAAAACCCTAAAAACTAAACCCTAAACCCTAAACCCTAAACCCTAAAAACCTAAAAACCTAAACCTAAACTAAATAAAACTTAAAAATAAAATAAATAAAATAAATAAACCTAAATAAAATAGTAAAATAAAATTCTAAATGAAGACCTAAACCTAAACCTAAAAATAAAAAGATAAACAAATAAAAATAAATTAAAATAAAATAAATAAAACCTAAACTAAACTAAAAAGATAAAATAAACTTAAGAAAAAAAACCTAAATAAAATATAAACTAAATGTAAAATAAAAATAAATTAAACCTAAAATAAACCTAAAAATAAAATAAAATAAAAATTAAATAAGACTTAAACCTAAAAAATAATCCTAAAAAATAGAAAATAAAACCTAAAACCTAAAATAAAAAGAAACCTAAACCAAAAATAAAAGTAAAATAAAATAAACTAAAATAAACCTAAACCTAAACTAAAAAATAAAACCTAAAAATAAACCTAAAATAAAAACCTAAAACCTAAACCTAACAAATAAGATAAAAACCTAAACCTAAAATAAAAAATAAAAATAAACCTAAACCTAAAATAAACAAAATAAAAAACACAACTAAAAAATAAACCTAAACATAAAATTTAAATAAAAATAAAAAAACTTAAACTAAAATAAATAAACCTAAAATAAATAAACATAATTAAATAAAAATAAAAAATAAACATAAATAAAAATAAAAAATAAAATAAACTAAAATAATTAAAAATAAACTAAACAAACCTAAACCTACTTCTTTAGTTAATTTTTTTTTTTAAAAAAAAAACCTTAAACCCTAACCATAAACCCTAACCCCTAAGCCCTAAACCCCAAACCTTAAACCCTAAACCCTAAACTCTATACCCTAAACTAACCCTAAACTTTAACCCTAAACCCTAAACCCTAAAAAGCTAAAAGCTTAAACCTAAATTAAATAAAACTAAAAAATAAAACAAATAAAAAACTAACCAAAAAAATAAAAATAAAATAAAATAAAAAATTAAAAATTAAACTAAAATAAAAAAATAAAAACCTAAACTAAACTAAAATTTAAAACCTAAATAAAATAAAACTAAAACTAAAATAAAATAAATAAACCTAAAATAAATAAAATAAAATTAAATAAAAATTAAACCTAAAAATAAACTTAAAAATAAAAATAAAAAATAAATAAAAAATAAAACCTAATCCCCAAACTGAAGAAAACTAAACCTAAAATAAAAATAAAATAAACCTAAACCTTAAATAAATTAAACTAAACTAAAATAAATAAACCTAAAGTAAATAAACTAAAAAAATAAAAATAAAAATAAACTTAAATAAAAATAAACTAAAATAAATAAAAAATAAACTAAATAAACATAAACATACTAGTTTACATAATTTAAAATAAAAAAATAAAAAATACATAAAAACATCAAAAAAATCTTAACCCTAAATCCTAAACCCTAAACCCTAAAACCATAAACCCTAAACCCTAAACCCTAAACCTAAACCCTAAACCCTAAACCCTAAATCCTAAACCCTAAACCTAAACCCTAAACTAACCCTAAACCCTAAACCCTAAATCCTAAGCCCTAAAACCTACAACTCCAAACCCTAATCCCTAAAAACCTAAACCTTAAAACCCAAAAGGCTAAATATGAAAATAAACTAAACCTAAAATAAAAGAAATAAACATAAAAATAATAAACCTAAAAACTAAACTAAAATAAAATAAATAAAAACTTAAAGTAAACTATAAAAGAAATTAAACCTAAAAATAAAAAACCTCAATAAGATAAAACTTAAACAAAAAATAAAAAATAAAATAAACCTAAAATAAATTAAAAAAAAGAAAATAAAAACATAAACCTAAAAGGAAACCTAAAAGTACAACTTAAAATAAATAAAAAATAAAACCTAAACCCTAAACCCTAATCTAAAAAAAACACCTAAACTTAAAATAAACAAAATAAAATAAACCTAAACCTAAACTAAAATAAATAATACCTAAACCTAAACCTAAACCTAAAATAAATTAAGCCTCCTAAACTAAATAAAATAAAATAAATAAAAAATAAACCTAAACCTAAAAATAAATATAAAATAAAAAACTAAAACCTAAACCTAAAAACATAAAATAAAAACCTAAACCAAAACCTTAATATAAAAAATAAAACCTAACCTAAAAAATAAAATTAAAATAAAACTAAACTAAAAAATAAACATAAACCTACACTAAACCTAAACCTAAAAAATAAACTAAAATGAAAAACCAAAACTAAAATAAATAAACATAAAATAAATAAACTAACTAAATAAAATAAATATTGAACCTAAATTAAAATATAAAATAAACTAACCAAACTAAATAACCTCAAACCCTAAACCCAGAACCCTAAACAGTAAATCATAAAGCCTAAACACTAAAAACTAACACTAAACCCTAAACCCTCAACCTTAAAAAACCCTAAACTTTAAACCCTAAACCCTAACCCCTAACCCTAACCCTAAACCCTAACCCTCAATAATAAAATGCTAAACCTTAAATCCTAAACTAACCTAAACCCTAAACCCTAAAAACCTAAACACTAAAGCCTAAACCATAAACCCTAAACCTTAAACCCTAATCTAACCTTAAACCCTAAGCCTAAACCCTAAACCCTAAAACATACAACCCTAGACACTAAACTCTAAACCCCAAACCCTAAACCCTAAAACCTAAACCCTAAACCCTAAACCCTAAACCCTATATCCTAAATCATAAAAACTTAAAAACTAAAATTAAACTAAATATAACCTAAAAATAAAATAAATAAAAGAACCAAACCTAAATAAAATATTAAAAAAGAAAAACCTAAACTAAAACATATACCTAAACATAAAAATATAATAAAATAAAAAAATAAAAATAAACTAAAATAAACTAAATAAAATCCAAAACTAAACTAAAAAATAAAATAAACCTAAAATAAAAAACATAAATAAAATAAAAACTAAATGTTAAAAATAAAATAAACCTAAAATAAAATACACTAAAAACTAAAAGAAAACTATACCTAAATGTTAAACTTAAAATTAAATAAAAAATAAAACCTAAACCCTATATTAAAAAAAAAACCTGAACTAAAATAAATAAATCTAAAATAAATAAAAATAAAAATAAGCATAAATAAAAATAAAAATTAAAGTAAACTATAATAAATAAAAAATAAACTAAATATACTAAATAAACTTAAACCTATTAGTTTACTTAATTTAAAAAAAAACCTTAAACCCTATATTATACTCTAAGCCTAAACCCAAATCCTAAATCCTACAACCCTAAACCTAAAACTCAACCCTAAAACCCTAAACCATAAACCTAAACCCTAAAAGAATAAACCCTAAAACCCTAAACTAAACCTAAACCCTAAACCCTAAACCCAAACTTAAACCCTAAACTAAAACACTTACCTAAACCCTAAACCCTAAACACAACCTAAACCAAAACCTAACTAAATAAATTAAAAATAAACATAAACCCTATAACCTAATAAACCTAAACCTAGACCTAAACCTCTAAGAGCACAAACCTTGATGGCAGAACATCATCAAAGCTTGGTCTAGGATTGGCGATGGAGGTGAAGGATGAGGTGGTGGTTATCACAAGTGCGGGGGTGATATGGAGGTGGTCAGTAGTGGTGGTTGTGGAGGTGGGACGGCGATGGAGGTTATAGCCATGGTGGTGGTAGATGTAGATCGAGATATAATGGTGGATAAATAGTCGAGAGAGGTCGGGGTGGTTTGAGGGGAACTAGAGAAACTAAGAATGGAATCACTGCTTATGGAAATAAACATAAACCTAAACCTAAAAAATAAACTAAAATAAAAAACCTAAAATAAATAAACTAAACTAAAGAAATCAACCTAAATAAAAACTAAATAAACCATCTTGGTTTTAATTAAAAAACCCCAAACAAACCCTAAAAAAACCCTAAACCCAAAAAGCTCTAAACCCTAAAAATAAAATAAACCTAAAATAAAATAAATTAAAAATTAAATAAAAACCTAAACATAAACAATAAACCTAAAAATAAGTAAAATATAAAACATAAACATAAACTAAATAAAAACCTAAACACAAATAAAAATAAAATAAACTTAAACTAAAATAAACTAATAAAAAAATAAACCTAAACTAAACTAAATAAATAAACTAAATAAAAATAAACTAAAATAAACTAAAAATAAACTCAAATAAAACCTAAAACACAATACATAAGAAAATAAAAAATAAAATCTAAATCTAATAAAAGAAATAAAATAAAAAATAAAACCTAAAACTAAAAACAAAAAATAAAAACTAAACCTAAAAATAAAATAAACTAAAGTAAAAAAAACTAAACTAAAATAAATAAACCTAAAATATATAAACTAATTAAAATTAAAATTAAAATTATATCTAAAAGAAAAATACATTAAAATAAATAAAATATAAAACTAAGTAAAACTAAATAACATAAACCTAATTTTGATTTTAAAAAAAAACTTAAATTGAAAACCCTAAATCCTAAACCAACCTAAAATCTTAAACCAAAATCTGACCTACACTAAACTATAAAACCTGAAATAAATCCACAGATCTAAACCTAAACCAAACCACTGGCCTAAACCTAATCCTCTAGGACCACTTAAAGCCTAAACTCTAATCCCTAAAGCCCTAGGCCTAAACTGAGCCAACCTAAATCCCTAAACCAGGCCACTAAACTTTTAAAACCTAAAGCCCTAGCACACACTAGCCTAAAACCCTGACCCCAAAACCCTAACTGACTAAACCTAAAGCCAAAGCCACAAAAGCCTGAACTGTCTCAAAACCTAAAACCTAAACTAAACTAAATAAATCACAAACTAAAATAACAAATAAACCTAAAAAAACTTAAATTAAAACCAAAGCAAACCTAAAATAAATTAAAATTAAAATAAAAATAAACTAAATAAAATAAATAAAAGCCTAAACTAAACTAAAAGTAACAAACCTAAATAAAATAAAAATTTTAAATAAAATAAACTAGAGTAAAATAAAATCAAAATAAATCCTAAAGATAAAAAATAACTTAAATGAAGCTTAAAATAAATAAAAAAAATTAAAATGAATCAAAATAAAATAGATAAAACCTAAACTAAACTAAATAAAATAAAATAAACCTAAAAAACTCCTAAAATAAAATAAAATAAAACTAAATAAAACCTAAAGTAAAAAAAATAATCCTAAAATAAAACCAAATAAATAAAAAAATAAAACCTAAACCCAAAATTAAAAAAAAAACCTAAACCTAAATAAACAAAATAAAATAAACCTAAACCTATAATAAGATAAACTAAACTAAAAAATAATAAACCTAAACTTTTTAAAAGAAACAAACCTAAACCCTAAACTAAATAAAATAAATAAATTAAATGTAAACTTAAACTAAAATAAAACTAGAACCTAAAAAAACCTAAAAATAAAAATCAAACCTAAAAAAAAATAAAAGAAAATAAAAATAAAACTAAACTAAAAAATAAACATAAACCTAAATATAAACATAAAAAATAAACTAAAATAAATAATCCTAAAATAAAAAAAAACTAAACTAAATATAAATAAAAAATAAACTTAAATAAAAATATTAAAAAAACTATGATGAAATAAAAATAAAGAGCTAAAACATGATCAGTTTGTAATGTTTTGTTAAAAAAAACCCTAAAGCCTGAAGGCACAAACTGCACTGAGCCTTGAATACACAAGCCCTAGGCCTGGGACCCTGGGCTCTAGAGCTCTTGACAGGCCCCTGAGGCCACTAGATCAAGAAATGACCCTAGGCTAAGCCCAGGCCACTGAGCCCTAGGCCCTAGGACCCTGAGCCCTAAGGCACAAGGCCTAGGCCAGCCTCTAACCCTAAACCTTAAACCTAAATAAAATAATCCTAAAATTAAAAAAAAATAAAAAACTAAATAATAAACCTAAAACTAAATAAAAAATAAAACCTAAACTAAGAAAACCTAAACCAAAAATAAAAATAAAACAAACCTAAACCTAAATAAAAATAAATGAAATCGAAGCCTAAACCTAAAATAAACTAAAATAAATAAATAAAATAAAATAAAATAAAAAAACTAAACTTAAACTAAAAATTAAAACTTAAAAATAAACCTATAATAAAAACCTAAAAACTAATCCTATAAAAAATAAAATAAATATGTGAACTTAAGCCTAAAAATAAAAAGTAAAATTGAAACCTACAAAAATAAAATAAAAATAAAGCTAAACTAGAAAATAAACATAAACCTAAACCTAAAGAAATAAACTAAAATAAAAAACAATCTAAAATAAATAAACCTAGAGTAAATAGATTAAACTAAATAAAAATAAAAATAAAAATTAAACCTAAATAAAAAAATAAATAAAAAGTAAACTAAATAAACCTAAACCTACCAATTTACTTAATTTAAAAAAAAACCTAAACCCTAAACCCTAAATCCTAATCTCTAAATCGTAGCCCCTAAACCCTAATCCCTAAACTTGCAAGCCTAAACCCCAAACCCAACCCCAAACCCACAAAAGTTGAAACCCATACCTAAATCTTAAACCTCTAAACTCAAAACTAAACCCTAAACTCTCCCAACCTAATACTTAAATCCAAAAAACTAAATCCTAAACCCTAATCTAACCTTAACTAAAGTAACCCTAATCCTAAACTAAACCCTAAACCTAAACCATAAAGTTTAAACCTAAACCCTAAATCCTAACCCTAAATCCTAAATCCCAAAACTTAAAATCTTAAACCATAAACCTTACATCCTAAAACCTAAAACTGAGCTTAAACTAAATAAAACCTAAAATAAAATAAATGATAAACTAAACCTAAATTATAATATTAAAAATAATAATAATAACATAAACTAATACCAAAACTTAAACTTAAAAGTAAAATATAATATAAAAATAATAATTATCTAAAATAAAATAAATAAAAACCTAAACTAAACTAAAAAATAGAAAACATAAATAAAATAAAAACTTAAAATGAAATAAACCTAACATAAAATAAAATAAAAACTAAATAAAAACTTAAATTAAAAAATAAGCTTAAAAATAAATAAAAAATAAAACCTAAACCTTAAACTAAAAAAAAACTTAAACCTAAAATAAAAATAAAATAAACAAAAGAACTAAACCTAAATAAAATATTAAAAAAGAAAAACCTAAACTAAAACCTATACCTAAACATAAAATAAAATAAAATAAAAAAATAAAAATAAACTAAAATAAATTAAATAAAATCCTAAACTAAACTAAAAAAATAAAATAAACCTAAGAATAAAAACATAAATAAAATAAGAACTAAATGTTAACGCTAAATAAAATAAACCTAAAATAAAATACACTAAAAACTAAAAGAAAACTATACCTAAATGTTAAACTTAAAATTAAATAAAAAATAAAACCTAAACCCTATATTAAAAAAAAACCTAAACTAAAATAAATAAATCTAAAATAAATAAAAATAAAATAAGCATAAATAAAAATTAAAGTAAACTATATAATAAATAAAAATATACTAAATACTAAATAAACTTAAACCTATTAGTTTACTTAATTTAAAAAAAAACCTAAATATCTAAATATCACAAATCCTACAACCCTAAATCAAACCCACCACTAAAAAACCCTAAACCATAAACCTTAAACCCTAAAAGAATAAACCCTAAAACCCTAAACCCTAAAACCCTAAACCCTAAACCCTAAACCCTAACCTTAAACCCTAAACCATAAACACTTACCCTAAACAGAGAACCCTAAACCAAAACCTAAAGTAACTAAATAAATTAAAAAATAAACATAAACCCTATAACCTAATAAACCTAAACCTAGACCTAAACCCTAAGAATGCACAGAACCTTGATGACAGGAACATCACCGTCAACCAAGCTTGGTCTAGAATTGGCGATGGAGGTGAAGGATGAGGTGGTGGTTATCATTGTGGGGTGATATGGAGGTGGTGGTCGAAGTAGTGGTGGTTGTGGAGGTGGGACGAGCGATGGAGGTTATAGCCATGGTGGTGGTAGATGTAGAGATCAGGGATATAATGGTGGATCGTGCTAGTCGAGTGGTCAGGGTGGTTTTGAGGGGAACTAGAGAAACTAAAGAACGGCCGATCAGATCTGCTGCTTATGGAAATAAACATAAACCTAAACCTAAAAAATAAACTAAAATAAAACACCTAAAATAAATAAACTAAACTAAAAGAAATCAACCTAAATAAAAAACTAAATAAACCAAAACCTACTGGTTTACTTAATTAAACAAACCCCTAAACCCTAAACCCTAAAAAACCCTAAACCCTAAACCCTAGCTCTAAACCCTAAACCCTAAATAAAATAAACCTAAAATAAAATAAATTAAAAACTAAATAAAAACCTAAACATAAACAATAAATCTAAAAATAAGTAAAATATAAAACATAAGCTATAAACTAAATAAAAACCTAAACCTAAAATAAAAATAAAATAAACTTAAACCTAAACTAAAATAAACTAAACTAAAAAAATAAAACCTAAACCTGAACCTAAACTAAATAAAATAAACTAAAATAAACCTAAACTTAAACTAAAAAAATAAACCTAAAATAAACCTAAAATAAAAATCTAAAACCTATACATAAGAATAAAATAAAAATAAAACCTAAAACTAAAAACAAAAAATAAAACTAAACCTAAAATAAAATAAAATAAAGTAAAAACTAAACTAAAATAAATAAAATAAAAAATATAAACTAATTAAAATTAAAATTGAAATTATATCTAAAAAGAAAAATACATTAAAATAAATAAAATATAAACTAAGTAAACTAAATAAACATAAACCTATCATTTTAAAAAAAAAACCTTAAATTCAAAACCCTAAATCCTAAACCCTAAACCCTAAAAAATCTTAAACCCAAAATCCTAAACCCTAAACACTAAACTATCCCACACTAAACCCCACAATCCTCGATCCTAAACCACCTTAATCCCTAAACCTAAACTGTCTCAGACCTGCCTTAAATCCAAAAAATCCCCAAAGCTGACCCGAACCCTAAATACAATCCTAACACTAAACCCTAAACTTTAAAACCCTAAAGCTCAACCACTAAACCCCTAAACCCTAAGAACCCAAGATAAAACTAGGCTAAACTCTTAAAGCCTAAAGCCTTGTCTCAAACCTAAAAACCTAAAAACCTAAACCTAAACTAAATAAATCCTAAAACTAAAATAAATAAATAAACCTAAAAAAAACTTAAATTAAAACCAAAGCTTAAACCTAAAATAAATTAAAATCAAAATAAAATAAACTAATAAAATAAAATAAATAAAGCCTAAACTAAACTAAAAGTAAAAACCTAAATAAAATAAAATTTTAAATAAAATAAACTTAGAGTAAAATAAAATCAAAACTAAATAAAATCCTAAAGATAAAAAATAAACTTAAATGAAAGCTTAAAAATAAATAAAAAATTAAAATGAATCAAAATAAAAATAGATAAAAACCTAAACTAAACTAAATAAAATAAAATAAACCTTAAAAAACTCCTAAAATAAAATAAAATAAAAACTAAATAAAAACCTAAAGTCAAAAAAATAATCCTAAAAATAAAATCTATAAATAAATAAAAAATAAAACCTAAACCCAAAACTAAAAAAAAAACCTAAACCTAAAATAAACAAAATAAAATAAACCTAAACCTATAATAAGATAAACTAAACTAAAATAAATAAACCTAAACTTTTATCGAAAGAAAACAAAACCTAAACCCTAAACTAAATAAAATAAAATAAATTAAATGTAAACTTAAACCTAAAATAAAATCCTAGAACCTAAACCTAAACCTAAAAATAAAAATCAAACCTAAACCTAAAAAAATAAAATAAAAATAAAACTAAACTAAAAAATAAACATAAACCTAAATATAAACATAAAAAATAAACTAAAATAAATAATCCTAAAATAAAAAAAAACTAAACTAAATATAAATAAAAAATAAAATATTAAAAAAATGATAAATAAAAAAAAAATAAACTCAATAAACCTAA
>JAKCPB010000346.1:0-155158 GCA_021442155.1 Cymbidium sinense | reverse complement strand
CTTTATTAAAAAAAATACCTAAAACCCTAAGCCATAAACTAAAACTGAAACCCTAAACCTAAAACCTAAACCCTAAACCAAAAACCTAAACCCTAAACCCTATACCCTAAACCCGAAAAACCCTAAACCCTAACCCTAAAACCTACAACCCTAAACCCTAAACCCTAAACCCCAAACTTTAAACCCTAAACCATAAACCATAAACCCTAAACCCTAAATCCTAAGCCATAAACCCTAAAAACATAAAAACCTAAACCTAAACTAAATAAAACCTAAAAATAAAATAAATAAATAAAACCTAAATAAAATTAAAAAATAAAATAAATAAAACCTAAACTATAACCTAAACCTAAACTAAATCTAAATAAAAATAAAATAAAAAAAATATAAAAAAACTAAAATAAAATAAATAAAAACTTATAAAATAAAATAAACATAAAATAAAAGCCAAAATAAAAAAATAAAATAAACATAAAATAAAACATAAAATATATAAACCTAAAATAAAATAAAATAAAACTAAATAAAATCTAAACCTAAAAAATAGACCTAAAAATAATATAATAAAAAATAAAAAAAATAAAACCTAAACCCTCCTAAAAAAAACTAAAAACTAAAATAAACAAAATAAATAAACATAAACCTAAAAAATAAAAAATAAACATAAACCTAAACTAAAATAAACTAAACAAAATTAAACAAAACCTAGACCTAAACCTAAAATAAACTAAACCTAAATGTTAAACTAAATACAATAAAATAAACTAAAATTAAACCTAAACCTAAACTAAAAAAAGAATACCTAAAACTGAACCTAAAATAAAAACCTAAAACCTAAACCTAAACTAAATAAAATAAAAACTTAAACCTAAACCAAAAAAATAAAAAATAAAACCTAAACCTAAAAAAAATAAAATAAAAATAAAACTAAATAAAAAAAATAAACATAAACCTTAACCTAAACCTAAAAAATAAACTAAATTAAAAAAACTAAACTAAAATAAATAAATTGAACTAAATAAAAATAAAAAATAAAATAAACTAAAATAAATAAAAAAATAACTAAATAAACATAAACCTACCAATTTATTTAATTAAAAAACCCTCTAAACCCTAAACCCCAAAACCTAAATCCTAGACCTTAAACCCTAAACCCTAAACCTACAACCCTAAACCCTAAACCTTAAAGAAAAATAGTAAACTAACCTTATACGCTAAAACCTAAACCCTAAATCCTAAACCCTAAACCCTAAACCCTAAACTCTAACCCTAACCCTATCCCTAAACCTTAAACCCTAAAGCCTAAACCCTAAACCCTAAACTAGCCCTAAACCCTAAGCTAACCCTAAACCCTAAACTAGCCTTAAACCGTAAGCTAACCCTAAACCCTAAACCTTAAACCCCAAAAACCATAAACCCTAAAGCCTAAACACTAAACCCTAAACCCTAAACATTAAACCCTAACCATAAAACCTAAACCCTAAAACCCTAAACCATAAACCCTAAACTTTAAACCCTAAAAACCTAAAAACTTAAATCTAAACTAAATTAAACTTAAAAATAAAATAAATAAAAGACCTAAACTTAAATAAAATAAAAACCTAAACTAAAACTTAAACCTAAACGTTAAAAAAAATAAGATAAACTAATAAAAGTAAACTAAAATTAAAAAAATAAAAACTAATCTAAACTAGAAAATAAAATAAATTTAAGAATAAAAAATCTAAATAAAATAAAAATTAAATGTAAAAATAATAAACCTAAAACAAATATGAAATAAAACCTAAACCTAAAAAAGAAACTTTAAAATAAAACCTAAAAATAAATAAAAAATAAAACCTAAACCCTAAACTAAAAAAAACTTAAACCTAAAATAAAAATAAAATTAACAAAATAAAAGAAACCTAAACCTAAACTAAAATAAACTAAACCAAAATAAATAAAACCTAAACATAAACCTAAGCTAAATAAAACCTAAAAATAAACCTAAAAATAAACTGAAAAATTAATCCTAAAAATAAACTTAAAATAAAATCCTAAAACCTAAACCTAAAATATTAAAATAAAAACCTAAACCTAAACCTAAAAATAAATAATAAAACCTAAACTTAAAAAATAAAATAAAAATAAAAGTCAACTAAATAATAAACCTAAACCTAAACCTAAACAAAAAAAATAAACTAAAATAAAATAAATTAACCTAAAATAAATAAACAAAAATAAATAAAAATAAAAAATAAACCTAAATAAAAATAAAGAATAAAATAAACTAAAATAAATAAAAAAGTAAACTAAATAAACCTAAACCTAATTTAATTTTTAAATAAAACATAAACCCTAAATACTAAACCCTAAACCCTAAACCCTAAAAAACCCTAAACCCTAACCTTAAAACCTAAACCCTAAAAACATAAACCCTAAAAGCATAAAGCCTAAAAACCTAAACCCTAAACCCTAAACCTAAAACCCTAAATCCTAAACCCTAACCCTAAACTCTAAACCCTAGGCCCCAAACCCCAAAACCTAAACATAAACCTAAAGCAATTAAATAAATTAAAAAATAAACTTAAACCCTATAACCTAACTAACCTAAACTTAAAATTAAACTCTAAGAATGGACGTAACCTTGACGAACATCACCCAACCGTGCCTAGATCTGAGGTGGAGGCGAGGTGGTGATTATCATAGTGGTGAGGGATCCTGAGGTGGTGGATAGAGGTGGTTGTCGAGCAATGGTGGTTATGGAGGTGAGAGTGATGGAGGTTATCATGGTGGAGGAGAGATCGTGGATATGATGGTGGATCCCACTACGAGAGGTGGGGTGGTTTGATGGGAAGTGGAAAAAAAGAACCACCGATCTGATCTAATGCTTATGGAACTATTTTTGTAGTGGAGATTAGTTATAGGTTTTGATTTGCGCTTCATTTTTATTTATGTTATCTATGTGTCTTAGAAAACTATGTTACTTGGTTGATGAAATTAAAAAGAAGAAATGTTGAATCTAAATTTATTCTATTTAAAAAACAAAACCCTAAACCTTAAACTAAAACCTAAACCCTAAACCTAAAACCTAAACCCTAAACCCTAAACCCTAAATGCTAAAAACCCTAAACCTTAAACCCTAAACCCTAAACCATAAAACCTAAAACCCTAAACCCTAAACACTAAAACTTAAACCCTAAACCCTAAACCTTAAACCCTAAACCCTAAATAAATAAAAAATAAACTAAATATATTAAATAAATCTAAACCTACCGGTTTACTTAATTTTTTTTTTAAAAACCTTAAACCATAAATCCTAAACCCTAAACCCTAAAACTAACCTAAACCCTAACCCTACAACACTAAACCAACAAACTAGCTTAATAATAATTAGAATGAAAACAAACTTGATAACTACATTCCTATATCTATTTTTGACAAGTTTTGCAACATCGCTATATTTTCTAATAACTCGGGTGAAATCCTTTTCAAGATATCTTAAAATGGTGATTTCATTCTTAAAGAGGTTTGAAATTTTATTAGAAATAAACATAACACCTCTAATTTTTTCATTAAACTTTGGAACAATATCATTCCCATTTCTTATTCAATTTTAGCTTGGAGGATTTTGAGTAACTTCATCCTGGTTGATTCCTTGCCCTAGCTTAAAGGGTTTTACTTTTCTTCTAAGTGTTATTGTTGCTTTAATATTGAAAATGTTAATCATGTTTTTGTCAATGGTGTTATAGCTTCCAAACTTTGGATATGGCATGATAATTTATTTAACACTAACTATTTAAATGGATCTCTTTCATTATATCAACTTCTTGAAGTTTGTTTTCATAAAACTATGAAAGGTCAAATCAAAGGTTTAATTGCTATAACCCTTATTTTGTTCATTTTGATGGATAGAAATGATGCTAAATATAGTGGCATCCCTTTGAACCATAAAATGATCCTTGCTAGAACTACAAAAAAATTCATGCTTTGTTTAATGCAAATTTAATTAGCAATTTTCACTTTAGAGGTTATAAATTTGTGGCTAAGAAATTGGGTATCACTTTGCATGATAATCCTTCCTACAAGAGTATTAGGATTATACATGAATGAATTAAAAAAGAAAATTCTATTAAGATCAATACCGATGGTTCTGCTTTCCCCAAACAAATATGGTTGTGGTGGAATTCTTAAGGATTCTAAAGGCACTATCATTATGCTTTGCCAACCCCTCAAAGCAGCTTATTTATGTTGAACTCATGGTTGTTAATAAAGCTATTGATATTTGTTTAAGTAAAGGCCTTTAATATTTGGATTGAAGTTGATGCTCTTTTTACTTTATATGCTCAATAATAATATGGGAAATGTCGACTTAATTTATCTTCTTAATCACACTAAAAGCTTCTTTCTCAAGTTTGCTACAAAATTTCACATTCTTCATGAAGGTAATGCTTGTGTTGATTTCTGGCTAATTTGGGAAGGGAAAAAATGACTCATTTGATAACCATAGCTTTAAGCATCTATGGTCTAGTCAATCTAGATAACACTAGACTGCCTTAAATAAAATTTTAACCTTCTACTCTTTTGTTGATCTTTTGCTATTGTGGTTTTATTCAATCTATTTTCTTTATTGTTTTTTTGTGCTCCCATTACTTGGAAGTGGTTTTTGCAGAGTTTATTTCTATACTTAAATGCCCCTTCCTCTTACCCCATTCTATACTTTCTTTTTTGGGTCATGGTCTGGTTTTAATTGGTTTCCTATCCTCTTAGCTTGGTGGTTTTCTTTCTATGGCTCATGCTTTGTGTCTCCTATTGGGGTTGTGCTAGATTTTATCCCTTTACCAATGAATGTTGGGTTTTTGGCTTGTGGCCTTTTTGAATCGATTTGATGCTATGGTTGGTTTTTTGTTGCTACTATTTGTTTCTTTCATCTCGGATGTTTTGGGTGGTTATCTTTCATATTGTTGGCCTCTTAGCTTGTTTTAGTTTTAGGTTTTTGGTTATTGTTCTCCTTTCCTAGTTTGAGGTTTCTTAGTTGGTTCCATCCTTATGATTTGGAGTTATATGGTTGTTATCTCCCATTTTCTCCTTTGTAGTGACTATTTGCTCTTTGGGATTTGAAGGGTTTTGTTTCCTCCTGCACATTGTTCCTTTCCATACATTTTCTGGTTGGGTGGTCCTCCTGGCCTTTCCTAGTTTGGCTAGGTGACTACCTTTTTATTTGTTGGTTATTTTGGAGATCTCTGGGTTGTGGCTTGTAGTGTTGTCCTTTTCCCTCTTTTGGGCTCTATATTGGCTCATCGGGTTGGTTTTGTTGGCTATTTTAATTAGTTTGGTTGGTCAGTGGATGTGTTGGTATGGTTCATTTAGGTGCTTTTGGTTGGGTCTTGTCCTCGGTTGGTTATCCTCTCTTTGATCATTTATTTTTCCTTTATTTTGCTTCTTGGGTGTCAATTTTATGTCGCTTTGACTTCCTGCTCATCTCATTGGGTCCCTGGTTTTATTGGCTATTTTGTTGGTGGAGGATATGAGCTCTTGTGGTTTTTTTGGTCTATTTTAGGACTTTTGTTGGGTTTTTGAGAAGTTTTTTTGTGTCGCCTTGCCTTGGATGCTTTCATGGCTGTGTGTTTTGGGATTATTATGACTCCCTTTGGTTATCTCTATTTCTTGATATTTGCCTCTTGGTGATGTTGATTTGCTTTCCTTTTGATGCCTTGGGTGGTTTTGATGGTAATTTTGGATGACCTTGGTCTCTATGCTATGGTTTCCTCTCTGTTTATCTATCTTCTACTATTTTGCTTTTGGGTGGAGGTTTTCCCATGGATTTGGATTGTTAGTTTGTTATTGTGGTTATTACCACTAACTCTCAGAACTCGTGGATGCGCTTTATGTGTTTGGTCTATTATTGGTTGGTGGGTTGTTTTCTATTTACTAGTGTTATTATTTTTCTATCTTTTGGGGCAGAATTGATCATTATGGATTGTTTTTTCCTTGGATGGTTGCTTATATGTATGTTAGCTATGATGGCCTTGATGTTTCCCACTTCTCTCTTTAGTAGCATGCATATGATTGTAACCCTTCTCATGAAGTTTGGATGCTCTATGTATTTTTCCCTGAGATGATCTTAACGATCCCAAGCTTCTCTCTTTATAAATTGTTTACTTTATCATTCTTCCTTGAGCTATGACCATTGCCTTTGTAGTGTTTTGCGATTTCTTGTGTTGGAACTTTATAGATGGAATGATCTTTACTCATAACTCAAGTACTGTGGAGCTTTTATCTTGCCTTCTCAAAGGGATCATGAGTCGCTAACTAGTCCTTCTACTATTTTCTTAAGTTTTGTTAGTCCTTTTTGTGTCATTCATCATTTAATTTTATGCTATTTCTTTCACTCTTTTATTTTCTTTTTGTCATTGTACTTAGATGGGGGTTTAGCACTTTAGGTTTCTTATAGCTCTATGAGTAGAAGAAATTTGAGCTTTACCCTTTTTAATGACATTTTATCCTTTATTTTTATGGTAATAAAATTCTAACTTTCCCTAAAAAAAGACCTAAACCCTAAGAGTGGAGAACAAATAGTCTAGATCCCGCGGTGGAGGCAAAGGTGAGGCGGGGTTATCTAGGTGGTGGATGAGGTCTGGTGGATATGGAGGTGGTGGTCAAGCATGGTGGTTATGGAGGCTGGAAGAGCGATGAGGTTACCATGATGGTGGAGGGAGAGATCGAGATATGATGGTGGGTCCGACTACCAGAGGCCGTGGTGGCTGATGGGAACTAGAGAAATCAAGAACGATCCATCTAATTTAACAAACTGCACAAGATGATTATAGTTATCTAGTGTTTTTGATTTGTTGTATGTGTGCTCATTTTTTATCTATGTTGTCACTAGTGTTTTAGAAAACTTGTTGTGCTACTTAGTTGATGAAATCAAAAAGAAGAATTGTTGAATCTGAATTTGTTCTCTGATAAAAAAAACCAAAAACCCTAAACATTATACTAAAACCTAAACCCTAAACCTAAAACCTAAACCCTAAACCCTAAACTCTAAACCCTAAAATCCCTAAACCCTAAACCCTAAACCCTAATCCCTAGATCCCAGAACCCTAAACCCAAACCCTAAAACCTAAACCTAAACCCTAAACCCTAAACCTACCACCCTAAACACTAAACCCTAAACCCTACACCCTAAAAAACCCTAAACCCTAAACCCTAAGCCCTAAAAGTATATACCCTAAAACCCATAACCTTAAACCATAAACCCTAAAGCCTAAACTCCAAACCATAACCCTAAAACCTAAACCCTAAACCCCAATCCCTAAACCTAAACCTAAAGTAAATTAAAAATAAATAAACCTAAACCTAAAACCTAATAAACCTAAACCCTAAGAGTGAACCTTGATGATAGAACATCAACCAAGCTCGCCTAGGTCATGGAGGGAGGGGTTCACAGTGGTGAGGGTGGGTGAAAGGAGGTGGTGAGTAGGAGGTGGTTACAGGAAAATACAAGCCATACCGTGGTGGTGGAGATATGATGGTGGATCGCTATGGAGTGGCTAGGTGGTTCTCATGGGAACCGGAGAATCAAGAACGACCATTCTACCATGGAAATCTTAGAGAGATGGCTCTAGTTATCTTTTTGATTTGCTCATCCATGCTCATTATCTATGTCATTACTTGTGTCTTAGAAAACTTGGTGTGTTACTTGGTTGATGAAATCAAAAGAAGAAAAGTTGAATTTGAATTTGTTCTCTATTAAAAAAAACCAAAACCCTAAACACTAAACTAAAACTCAACCTAAACCTAAACCTAAACCCTAAACCCTAAACTCTAAACCCTAAAACCTAAACCTAAAACTAAACTCTAAAACCCTAAACCCTAAATCTAAACCCTAAAACCCAAACCCTAAACCCTAAACCCAAAACCCAAACCCAAACCTAAACCCTAAACCTAAAAAACCCTAAACTAACCATAAACCCTAAACTCTACACCCTAAACCTAAAAAAAAAATTAAACTAAATAAAACCATTAAATAAAAAAACCTAAACCAAAATAAAATAAAAACATAAACTAAAACCTAAACCTAAACCAAAACAAAAAAAATTAAAAACTAAACTAAAATAAATTAAATAAAAACCTAAACTAAACTAAAAATATAAAAATAAAACATAAAAAAACCTAAAATAAAATAAAATAAAAACTAAATAAATACCTAAACCTAAATAATAAACAAAAAATAAAACTTAAAAATAAAAAAATAAAACCTAAACCTAAAATAAAAATAAAATAAACGTGAACATAAACTAAAAAAACCTAAAATAAATAAAACATAAACATAAACCTAAAATAAACTAAACCAAACCTAAACCTAAACTAAAAAAATAAATAAAATAAACAAAATAACCTAAACTAAAAAATAAACCTAAAAATAAACCTAAATAAAAAACCTAAACCTAAACCTAAAAAAATAAAATAAAATCCTAAACCTATAAATAAAAAATAAAACTTAAACCTAAAATATAAAATAAAAACAAAACTAATCTAAAAAAATAAACATAAGCCTAAAAAGTAAACCAAAATAAAAAATCTAAAATAAATAAACTAAACTAATTAAAAATAAAACTAAACCTAAATAAAAATAAATAATAAAATAAACTAAAATAAAAAGATAAACTAAATAAACCAAACCTATTAGTTTACTAAAAAAAATTTAAAAATTAAAAATTAAATAATTAAAACCTAACCCTAAACCCTAAATCCTAAACTAACCCTAAACCCTAAACTAAAAACTAAACCCTAAACCCAAAACCCTAAACTTAAACCCTAAACCCTAAACCTAAACCTAAACCCTAAACCCTAAACCCTAAACCCTAAAACCTAAAACCTAAAACCTAAACTAAACTTAAAACCTAAAATAAAATAAATAAAACCTAAACCTAAACCTAAACCTAAAATAAATAAAATAAAATAAAAAACTAAATAAAATAAATAAAAACCTAAAGTAAACTAAAATAAAATAAACCTAAAAAAAACCTAAATAAAATAAAATAAACATAAATAAATAAATAAACCTAAATAATATAAAATAAAAATAAAAAAAACCTAAAATAAAAAATCTAAAAAAATAAAAAATAAAACCTAAACTCTAAGCTAAAAAAACCTAAACCTAAAATAAATAAACTAAAATAAACCTAAACCTAAACTAAAATAAAATAAACTAAACAAATAAAACCTAAACCTAAAACTAAGATATACTAAACCTAAACGCAAAACTAAATAAAATAAAATAAACTAAAAATAAACCTTAACCTAAACTAAAACTAAACTTAAAATAAACCTAAAGAAAACCTAAAATCTAAACCTAAAAAATAAAATAAAAAAACTAAACCTTAAAAAATAAAAAATAAAACCTAAACCTAAAAAATAAAATTAAAATAAAACTAAACAAAAAATAAACATAAACCTAAACCTAAACTAAAACCTAAAAAAATAAAATAAAATAAAAAACCTAAACTAAAATAATTAAACCCAAGATAAATAAACTAAACTAAATAAAATCCTAAACAATAAACCCTAAACCCTAAACACGAAATCTGAAACCCTATGCCCTAAACCATAAAACTAACCCTAAAGCTACAACCCTAAACCCTAAAATCCTAAACCCTAAACTCTAAACTAACCCTAAACACTAAACCCTAAACCTTAAAAACCCTAAACCCTAAAGCCTAAAGCCTAAACCCTAAAACTTAAACATACCCTAAACCCTAAGCTAACCCTAAACCCTAAACTCTAAACCCTAAACCTAAACCCTAAAAACTCTAAACCCTAAAGCCTAAACACTAAACCCTAAATGCTAAACCCTAAACCCTAACCCTAGACCCTAAACCCTAAAATCCTAAACCCTAAACCCTAAACCTTAAAGCTTAAACCTTAAAAACATAAAAACCTAAACCTAAACTAAATAAAACCTAAAAGTAAAATAATTTTAAAAACCTAAACCTAAATAAAATAATAAAATAAAATAAAATAAAACCCTAAATTTTAACCTAAACTTAGACCTAAAAAAAACTATAATAAATTAAAATAAAATAAAATAAATAAAAACCTAAACTAAACTAAAAAATTAAATAAACATAAGAATAAAAAAACCTAAATTTCAATAAATAAACCTAAAATAAAAAAAACTAAACTAAATAAAAAATAAACCAAAATAAAAATAAAAAATAAAGTAAACTAACATAAAAAATAAACTTAATATACTGAATAAACCTAAATCTATTGGTTTACTTAATTTTAAAAAAAACTTAAACCCTAAATTCTAAATAATAAACCCTAAACCCTAAACCTACAACCCTAAACCTTAAACCCTAAACCTAAACCCAACCTAAACCTAAACCCAAACCTAAACTAATTAAATTTAAAAATAAACTAAACCCTAAAACCTAATAAACCTAAATAAACCTAAACCCTAAGAGTGGGTAGAACCTGAAAGAACATCACTATCAAGGCTAGATCCGGTGGAGGTAAGGAAACATGATTATCGCAGGTGGGGATCTGAGGTGGTGGATATGGAGGAGGTCGGAGTGTGGTGGGAGGGAGGAGCACGGAGGTTGCCCATGGTTGTGAAGGGGAGAGATATGATGGTGGATCCATCTAGAGGTGGTTTGATGGGAACCGAGAAATCAAGAATGGCCAATCACGCTTATGGAGATTCTTTATATAAAGACGGTTGTAAAAAGGTTTTTAATTTACTCTATGTGTGCTCATTTTTTATCCATGTCACTTGTGTCTTAGAAAACTTGTGCTACTTTGGTTGATGAAATCAAAAGAAATGTTGAATTTGAAATTGTCTGGTTAAAAAAAAAGAAAATAAACCCTAAACCCTAAACCTAAAACCATAAACCATAAAATAATAAACCCTAAACCCTAAACCCCTAAACCTAAACCCTAAACCCAAAACCCTAAACCAAACCTAAACCCAAACCTAAACCTAACCCAAAACCTAAACTTAAACCCTAAACCTAAACCTAAAAAACCCTAATCCTAAACCCTAAAATCCTAAACCCTAAACCAGACTAAAACCCTAAATCATAAACCCTAAACCAACTAAACCTACCATTTTACTTAATTATAAAAAATAAAATATAAAATATAAAATATAAACCCTAACCCTAAATCCTAAACCCTAAACCTCAACCCTAAACCCTAAACCTAAATTTAAACCATAAATCTAAACCCTAAAATTTAAAACCTAAACCTAAACTAAATAAACATAAATAAAATAAATAAAAACATAAACAAAATAAATAAAATGTAAACTAAAACCTAAACCTAAACTTAAAATAAAATAAAATAAAACTAAAACTAAAATAAATAAAATAAATAAAACCTAAACTAAACTAAAAAATATAAACCTAAAAAACCTAAATAAAAGAAAAACTAAATGTAAAATAAAAATAAAATAAACCAAAATAAAATAAAATAAAACTAAATAAAACCTAACCTAAATATAAAAAAATAAAAATAAAAACCTAAACTAAACTAAAAATAAAACCTAAATAAAATAAAAACTAAACCTAAATAAAATAAAATATAAAATAAAATAAAATTAAAACTAAATAAAACCTAAACCTGAAAGTTAAACTTAAATATAAAACCAAAAAAAACCTAAACCCTAAACCTAAAATAAAAATAAAATAAACAAACTAAAATAAACCTAAACCTAAATTAAAATAAACTAATCCTAAACCTAAACCTAAAATAAAAACTAAACCTAAACCCAAACCTAAAATAAAATAAAATAAACTAAAATAAAAACCTAAACTAAAACATAAACCTAAAATAAAACCTAAACCTAAAAAAAAAAAAAAAAAATTAAACCTAAACCTAAATAAAAAATAAACCTAAACTTAAAAATAAAATAAAAACAAAAATTAAAAACTAAAAAAATAAACTAAAATAAAAAACCTAAAATAAAATAAATAAAAAAAAAAAAACTAAATTAAATAAAAATAAAAAATAAAATAAACTAAATAAATAAAAAATAAACTAAATAAACCTAAACCTATACTTAATTAAAAAACCTAAACCTAAACCAAAACTAACTAACCCTAAAACCTAAACCTAAACCTAAACTAAACCCAAAACTCTAAACCTAAACTAAACTAAACCCTAAATAAAATAAAAAAAACCCTAAACCCTATAAACTAAACCATAAACCCTAAACTAAACCCTAAACCCTCAAACCTAAACTATCCCTAAACCTAAGAATGGGCGTAACTGATGGCGAACATCATCAAAGCTCAGATCTAGAGGGAAGCTAAGGAAGAGGTGCATCGCAGGTGGTGGATCTGAGGTGATGGAAGTGGTTGAGCACTAGGTTATGGAGGGAGGAGGTTACGAGGGAGAGATGGGATATGACCGCAGATCCTACTGAGAGTTATTGATGGGAACTAGAGAAACCAAGAACCAATCCAATCCATCGCCAGGAACTATGTCTTTAAAGAAAGACTATACTTATTTAGGGTTTTTGATTTGCTCTATGGTTGCTCATTATTTTATCTATATCATCACTTATGTGTTTGAAAACATGGGGTGCTACTTGGTACATGAAATCGATAAGAAGAAACATTGAATCTAAATTTGTGCTCTATTAAAAATAATAAAACCTTAAACCTTAAACCCTAAATGAAAACTTAAACCCTAAACCTAAAACCTAAACCTTAAACCATAAACCCTAAACCCCAAACTCCAAACCCTAAACCCTAATAACCCTAAACCTAAACCCTAAAAAAGTTAAAAAACCTAAACCTAAACTAAATAAACTTAAAAATAAAAATATAAAAAATATAAACCAAGTAAAATAAAAAATAAATAAAGTAAAACATAAACCAAAACTTAAACCTAAACCTAAACCTATACCTAAACCAAAAAAAAATAAAATAAAAACTAAACTAAAATAAAATAAAATATAAAACCTAAACTAAACTAAAAAAATAAAATTGAATAAAATAAAACTAAACCTAAAATAAAAAATAAATAAACCTAAAATAATAAAAAATAATAAAAAACCTAAACCTAAAAATAAACCTAAAAATAAACTAAAAAATAAAAAAATAAAACCAAAACCCTAAACTAAAAAAAAAACCTAAACCTAAAATAAAAATAAAATAAACTAAAATAAACCTAAACCTAAACTAAAATAATAAACAAAAAATAAATAAACCTAGACCTAAAATAAACTTAAAATAAACCTAAACCAAAACTAAAAAATAAAACCTAGAAATAAACCTAAAACCTAAACCTAAAAAAATAAAATAAAAACCTAAGCCTAAACCTAAAAATAAAGAATAAGACCTAAACTAAAAAAAACTCAACCAAAAAAATCCTAAACCTAAAAATAAACTAAAATAAATAAACCTAAATAAATTAAAAAATAAAAAACATATAAAATAAAATAAACTCAAATAAATAAAAAATAAACTAAATAAACCTAATTTTAATTTAAGAAAACCATAAACCCTAAAACTAACCCTAAACTAACCCAAAACCCAACCCTAAACCTAAACCCTAAACCCTAAAACCATAAACTAAACCTAAACCAAAATCTAAACCCTAAACCCTAAACCTAAATCCTAAAACCTAAAACTAAACCCCAAACCTAAACCTAACTAACCCTAAACCTAAGAATGGTAGAACCTTAACTAGGAACATCACCATGAACTAGCTCGCCTAGATCTAAATGAGGAGGTGGGAGACATCATAGTGGTGGGGATCTGCAGTGGTGGATATGGAGGTGGTGGTCGAAAGTAGGTGAAGGAGGAGCATGGTTATGGTACAAGGGAGAGATGGGATGATGGCGAATCCTACTACTAGAGAGATAGGGGTGGTTCTGATGGGAACTAGAGAACATCATCGATTACTTATGGAATCAGATCTTTACGAGAATATATTCTATCTAGGGTTTTTTATTTGCTCTATGACTACTCATTTCTATTCTATATCATCGCTTGTGTATGAGAAAACTTGGGGTGCTACTTGATTGATGAAATCAAAAAGAAGAAATGTTAAATTTAATTTATCTTCTACTAAAAAAAACTTTAAACCCTAAACCCTAAACCCTAAGAATGAGCACAACCTTGATGATAGGAACATCACCATCAACTAAGCTCAATCTAAATCTAGTGGTGGAGGCAAAGGTGGAGGCAGCAGTTATCATAGTAGTTGTGGGGGTTTTGGAGGTGCTAGTTGGAGCAGTGGTGGTTATGGAGGCAGGAGGAGTGGAAAAGGTTACATCCATGATGGTAGAGGAGGGATAGATCCAGGATATGATTGCGGATCTCGCTATTGGAGAGGCGGGACTTGTTCTGATGGGAGCTGGGGAAACTGAAGAATGACCGATCTTATCTGCTGCTTATGGAACTATGTCTTCATAGTTGAGACAGTTCTACTTATCTAGGGTTTTTGATTTGCTCTATGGGTGCTCATTTTTTATCAATGTCATCGCTTGTGTCTTAGAAAACTTGGGGTGCTACTTGGTTAATGAAATAAAATGGAAGAAATGTTGAATCTGAATTTGTCCTCCATTAAAAAAAAGGTCTTCAACCCTAAACTAACCCTAAACCTTAAGAATGGGCAGAACCTTGATGACAGGAACATCACCATCAACTAAGCTCAGTCTAGATATGGTGGTTGAGGCAAAGTTGGAGGCAACAGTTATCGTAATGGTGGTGGGGGATCTAAAGGTGCTGGTGGATATGGAGGTGGTGATTAAAGTAGTGGTGGTTATGGAGGTCGGAGGAGCGACAGAGGTTATAGTCGTGGTGGTGGTGGAGGGAGAGATTGAGGATATGATGATAGATCCTGCTACTCAAGAGGTGGGGGTGGTTCTAAAGGGAACTAGAGAAACCCAAGAACCATCTCGATCGCTTATGGAACTGTATTTATAATAGAGATGGTTCTACTTATCTAGGGTTTTGATTTGCTCTATGGGTGCTCATGTTTGATCTATGTCATTGCTTGTGTCTTATAATACTTGGGATGCTACTTGGTTCATGAAATCAAAAAATAGAAATGTTGAATCTAAATTTGTTCTCTATTAAAAATAAAACCTTAAACCCTAAACTAAAACTTAAACCCTAAATGAAAACGTAAACCCTAAAATTTACACCCTAAACCTCAAACCATAAACCCTAAACCCTAAACCCTAAACTTTAATAACCTAAAAGCCTAAACCTAAACTAAATAAAACCTAAAAATAAAATAAATAATAAAACCTAAACCAAAATAAAATAAAATAAAATAATAAAAAAATAAAATAAAATAAAAACTAAACTAAAACCTAAACCTAAACCTACACCTCAAAAAAAAATGAAAAATAAAAAAAATCAACTAAAATATAATAAATAAAAACCTAAACTAAACTAAAAAATAAAACCTAAATAAAATAAAAATTAAACCTAAAATAAAAATAAAATAAACCTAAAATAAAATAAAATAAAAAATAAATAAAAACTTAAACCTAAAAAACAAAAATAAACATAAAACCAAAAAATAAATAAAAAATAAACCTAAACCCTAAACTTAAAAAACCAAAACCTAAAATAAAAATAAAATAAACAAACTAAAATAAACCTAAACTACAGCTCTTTCAATTTAGTAAATATCTCGAGGAACTAAATTTGTGCTTTAAAAATCTCTTTCTAGTAGGATTTCAATGCTTTGAGACAATGCTCGAGATCTTGGCGAATTAGGACTTGTTGCAATGTATTATTGAATGAGATTTTTACAATAGTGATTGTATCTAACAAAATCTCTTGATAAGTAGTGTGTAGTAGGAATAATCCAAGCTCAATATCTCTACTCAAGGATTTCCATAACTATAGCTCTCCTACTTTGAGACTCAACGCTGCAACATAATGTAACAAATAATTCACTTCAACACAAAGCAAGAAAGCTCGAGTAAAATTCCTAAGTCAATGCTTAGAATAGCATAGTGGAGAGATTTAGACACTCACAAATCTTTTCGACATCTAAAATATGATTTAAGAGAGATTTTGGATCCCAACATATAGTTTCATTTTTCTATTTTCTTTTATTGGTAGTAGTGTTACTTCATTTAGATGTATTCATTTAAATATGATTTAATGGTGGAAAGAATAATTCTTACATTTGATGACATTCTATTAGAAGAATTTTGATGTTATTTGAAATCTAAAGTTTGTTCATAAGCCACATGCAAATTAATTTTATGTAGTGTCTCTTTTAAGTTTAGGGCTCAAGTCGATCTAAACCTAAACAACATTAGTTTAATCAATCCCTAATTTTAGAAGATAATAATAATACTTCAAATTTGTTAATGTACTCATTTATAATTTTGGTTTTTTACTATAGAGAGTTAAACTCTAAACAATTGATCTTAGTAAGATAAAGACAAGTATTTTTTTTAACAATAATTTCATTTCAACCATGTAAAAACTTGTTCTAATCCCAATCTTTTCTCTATTTTATCTAGTAGATTTTTAGTTTTATAAATCCCAATCATTCAGGCTCACCTAAACCCTAAACTAACCCTAAACCCTAAACTCTAAAAATAAAACCTATAACCCTAAACCCTAAACCTACAACCTTAAAACCTACAACCCTAAAGCCTAAACCCTAAACCCTAAACCCTAAACCCTAAAAACCTAAAAACCTAAACTTAAACAAAATAAAACCTAAAAATAAAATAAATAAATAAACCTAAACCTAAATAAAATAAAATAAATAAAAGAAAATAAAAACTAAACTAAAACATAAACCTAAACATAATCCTAAACCTAAAAATAAAATAAAATAAAAATAAAAAACTAAAATAAAATAAAATAAAGAAAAACTGAATCTAAACTAATAAATAAAATAAACCTAAAAATAAGAAATCTAAATAAAATAAAAACTAAATGTAAATTAAAAAAATAAAATAAACCTAAAATAAAACTAAATAAAATAAAATAAAATGTAAACCAAACATAAAAAATAAAATAAAATAAAACTAAACTAAAAATAAAATAAACATAAACCTAAACCTAAAATAAACTAAAATAAAAAACCTAAACTAAATTAAATAAACAAATAAACCTAAATAAAAATAAAAAAATAAAAAAAACTAAAATAAATAAAAAATTAACTAAATAAAGCTAAACTTGCTAGTTTACTTAATTAAAAAAGTACCCTAAACCCTAAACTGTAAACCCTAAACCCTAAACCCTAAACCTACAAACCTAAACCCTAAACCCTAAAACTAACCCTAAACCCTAATCCTACAATCCTAAATCCTAAATCCTAAAAAAACCTAAACCCTAAACTAAAATAAAAAAAATATACTAAATAAAGCTAAACCCAACTTAATTATAAAAAATATAAACCCTAAAAAATCCTAAACCCTAAACTTTAAACTAACTTAAACCTAAACCTAAACCTAAAATCCTCCTAAAATCTTAAACCCTAAACTAAACTAACCCTAAATAATAAACCTAAACTTAAACTCCTAAACTTAAACTCCTAAACTCCTAATCCTTAACCCTAACCTAAAACCATAAACTAAACTAAACCTTAAACCATAAACTCCTAAACCCAAAGTTTAAACCTAAACTTAAACAAACTAAACAAACTCCTAAACCTAAAACTCCTAAACACTAAACTAAACCTAAACTCTAAACTCCTAAACCTAAACACTAAACTCCTAAACCCTTCTAAACCTAAAATAAACCCTAAACCCTAAACCTAAAACCTACAACCCTAAATCATAAACTAACCCTAAACCAAACTAACCAAAACCTAAACTAACCTAAACCCTAAGAATGGTCAAACTTTGATAAATCATCTGCCATTAAGCTCCTAAATCATGGAGAAGAGAGGCGATTATCATAGTGGTGGTGGGGATATGGAGGTGTGGATATGGAGGTGGTGGTAGGAGGTTATGGAGGGAGGCATGGAGGTTACTGGAGCTGAGGGAGAGATGGGATATGATGGCGGATCCCGCTACTTGAGAGACCTGGGTGGGTTTGATGGGAGCTGGAGAAATTGAAAAATAGCCAATTTGATCTGCTACTTATCGAACTGTGTCTTTATAGTAGAGACGATTCTACTTATTATGGTTTTTGATTTACTCTATGGGTACTCATTTTTTATCTATGTTGTCACTTGGGTCTTAGGAAACTTGGGGTGCTACTTGGTTGATGAAAACAAAAATAAGAAATGTTTAATCTAAATTTGTTCTCTGCTAAAAAAAAGCCCTAAACCCTAAACTAAAACATAAATCCTAAACTTAAAACCTAAATTATAAATCATAAACCCTAAACCCTAAAAACTGTAAACCCTAAAAATTAAAATCTAAACCCTAAACCCTAAACCCTAAAACCTAAAACTCTAAAGCCTAAATCCTAAACCCTAAAACTTACAACCCTAAACCCTAAAACCTACAATCCTAAACCCTAAACCCTAAACCCCAAACCCTAATCCCTAAACAAACCCTAAAACCTAAACTCTAAACTAACATTAAACCTTAAACCCTAAACTTTGAATAAAGATCTCTAGTAGATCTAAAATGACCTAATCCTAACATAGTTATGGTAGAAAAGAAAATGTCTTCAAGAGATTTCCTTCTATTAGACTTGACTTGAATACCTAAACCCTAACCCTAAATCATATTATAATACAGTATATTATAGTATAATGTAGCATCATATATTTAAGCATGTAGTGATGTGTTTTTGAATGTTATAAGATGATTTGAAATGTGTTAGTATATTATGGTATTATTCCCTATAGTCTATATTTGTATAAATCATGAAAATGTTGATTTAATAAACCAGATGATGAAATTTGTTAAATTTGAAGTGGGAATTAGGTTGTAGTACCAAAGTTGTGCTATGCCACTTGTAGTCTAAAAGTAAGATTTTATGTTCAAAGTAAATATTATATGTTGTAGCATAGTATAGCATTATATATCATAATATATTATTATGCATCTTAAATTATTTTAGTATTTTATAATCATGCAATCAAGCCAACACTAGGATTATTTATAAAAATGTTGAATTAGACTTTAAAATTGTGGAATTTAGCCAAATTCATAATAAGTAGACCATGGCATCATAATATATTGTTCTAATTTAAAATATGTAAGCGATATGACCAAAATATATAGTTTTTTATTATTTAGACTAATTTTATGATTTTTTATCTTAAGTAATCCCTTGTGATGTGATATGCAATATAGTGTAATATATATGTCATAACATAATATTAACATAATGCATAACATAGAGTATCATGGATTATAACATATGATTGTGTATTACGCTTGTTGTTTAGATATTTTAGTTTGTTATAGTATTATGTAGTAGAGTTTGCTAGTATAATTCATAAAAATTTTAATTTATAGGCTAGATGATGGATTTAAATAAATTTAAGCATTAGGGAACATCATTTGGTGAAAAGCTATGGTGTGTCATTTAATCAAAAGAATGGAATTTTGCATCCAAAATAATGTTCATTTTTCAACCAAATTTTATAAATTTTTACTTCAAGTGATTCATTTTAAGGTGTAATGTAAGATAATATATTATATGAAAGCATATTATAATATAATGTAAATAACAATATAACATATATATATATATATATATATATATATATATATATATATATATGAATGTGGTGGTGTGTTACTAAATGTTATTGTACATTTTAGTATGTTTTACTTTTGCTATAATACAATGGGTCAAAATTGACAAAAATGTTAATTTGAAGGTCGAGATGGAAGAATTTGGCCAAATTCATGGCACACACCAAAGAAAACACAAAAAATTATGCTATACCATTTTTAATAGAAAAATTAACAATTTTACATCCAAAATGAACATTATTCATATTTTGAGAAAATTTTGTTATTTATTCCTTTAAGTGATTCTAATGAGGTGTAATGTTAAATATATTACATTATTGCAAATTATAATATAACATCATATATATATAATATAATAGTGTGTTAATTCACACTATAATATGTTTGGCATGATAATAAATAGTTAGTTTGAGCTTGCACCATCACAAGGTTATAGCTATCCATTGGGGATTAGGATTTGAGTTTGATTTCATAAATTTGTTTAGGGATGTATCCACTGGGAATAAGAGTTTGGTTAGATTTCTTTGATTTAAACTCTAATGGGGGAGTTGGTTTAATTTGGCTCCACTAGGGAGGCTAGTTCCAAATTTGATTTGTTTGCTTGACTTGTTTATATGTTATTTGAGGCTCTACTAGGGAGAATGTTGTGATTTAACTCCATTTAAAAAATTAGATTGGGTTAATTTAATGAAGTTAATGTATGGACCCTTTGGTGCATGGACCAACTAAGCTTGACCTACCTTAGGTTTACAAATCTAAAGGGATTGTCTACCATGGTAAAGCTAACTGGGGGTTACCTGTGCAACACCTAGAAAAGGCATTAGATTTACATCAAGCAAGGAACAACAAGGGTGACTTGGATGCATGATAAATCAAACTTGACCTAGGGCAACTAATGAGTGAATGCTAGTGGGGACTTATGTCAACTCAAAAGTAATTAAGATTAATTTTTTTAATTTCATGTGATTTAATATGTTTTGTTTGGTTTAGTTTTATTTTGAATTGAGGGCATATCCACTAGGGATGTGAGCTCGATCAAATTTGATAGATTTAATTTATGAACCATGTTAGTGATTAAAGAAGGGGCTATATTGGACTTGTCCTATCTTAGATTTACAAATCCAAATAAATAGTCTTTAAAGCTAGCCAACTTAAGGGTTTCATTTTGGTGTGTAATGGTATGTGGGAAGAAGGTAACGACTTATATATTCTAAAGCATGGAATAACTGCTTGGGGTGATTTGTTGGTTGCACAACAAATTGAACTTAACTTAGGGGCTACTACTGAGAGAATGTGACTGGGACTTATATCAACTCAAGAGTAGTCAAGAAATTCTTATTGGGAGTTTTACTGACACTGTCCTAAAGATGGGATGCCTACTTGGAAAAAGGTACCGCTAGAGATGTCCTCCAAATCCATAAGTGAATATATATTTTGTTTATATGTTTATGTGGAGCTTATTGGTGTGTGAGGGACTACACTGAGAAGGGGCTTTATCGACCTTGACATATCTCAAATTTATTGGATCAAGGAAGAATCTGCACATCCATAGGACAGATTCTCCAACCACAGGCATGGTTACTAGAAAAAGGGAACTGTCTAATCTAATAGTAACTTGGGTAGTGTCTAAATGGGGTTGCAAAGGATGTGATCTAAATATAGTGCCTGTGGAGGCCGAGGTGTTATCCCGAGCCTAAAAATCAAGGAGAAAGACTTACATCTACCATGAGTGGTGTATCCTGTGAGAATAACCAACCTAAGATGTATCCACAACATGAGTGTATCCATATAGTGGGAAAGAACCAACCTAAGGTTCCTCGTCCAATGATCAATCTAGAAAGAAAGTGTGGTCTTACAACAAGCTGAACGATCATCGTGATATTATCATCGGGGACGATGTTATCCACCAACAACAACTACTAAGTGGGGATCCCGAGGAAGGACCGACCCAACGAAGTAGGGATGGAAGAAGCCAGGGACTTATCCTAAACCTCAAATATTCTCAACCTAGGCATCAAGGCTAATTTGAGAAGAAAATAGCATCGCATCCTCTTTAACAACATGAGGTAGCCATGTAGTAAATGCTTACCAAACTAACAAAACACTCATCGATGTGTGGTGGCCAAGAAAGAAAGGAAAGCATAGCAGACTTACATCCTCCAAAGTAAGATGACCACGAGAGTGACACACTAGTAGGGTAGCACATTAGCCAGACCTAGAGCAGCTACTAAGTGAGTGTCATTGGGGGCATTATCTCAACTCAGAGTAGCCCGAGGAAAATGATATGTGTTCATTTTATATGTTTGTGTATAGTTTGTGTTCATGTTGTGTCGATGAAGGATAGGATGTCTCTCAGGTTCCTTACACCTACCCTAAACACATCGTGGTAGATTCACAAACAAGAATAATTTAACATGGAAGAGATTGAATTCAAAATGGAATTTTCATTGATGATAATTATTTTCAAACATGATTTATAATATTTATTTAAGTAGAGCCCATTGATTGGAAGCATTGGGTGCTCTCCCTTATGATTAATAAGCTGATAAGATCCTCCTTGGTAGGCCTTCTCTATGGCAAAAGGGCCTTTTCAAGTGGATTCAAACTTGCCTCCCATCTTACATGGGAAACAATCTATCTCCTTATAACTAAAATAAGCTCTCCTACTTGAAAAGCTCTAGGATGGACTAACTTGTTGTGAGCTTGAATCATTTTAGCTTTGTACAACTCAAGGTTTTTGCATGCCTGCAGGCATCTCTCCTCCAAACCTTGGAGCTCGTCTAACCGCAACTTGGTGTTCTACTTTATTATGATCTTGCTACCCACAGCTATCCTTAGTGATGGGAGTTGGACTTCTAATGGTAGAATAGCTTTAGACCAATACACTAAGGAGAAAGGAGTAGACTGAATTGGAGTTCTATATGTGGTGCGGTAGGCCCACAAGGCTTCAACTAATTGCTAATGCCATTATCGCTTGTTATTATCGAGTGTCTTCTTTAGTATTTGGATGAGAGTTTTGTTGAAAGCTTCTGTTAAGATGTTTTCCCTCACGTAGTTGATGGTAGAATATCTATAATCTATACTGTGTCTTCGAGCAAAGTTTTTGATGTTAGTCCTTTTAAATGCAGTACCATTATTAGATATAATTCATTGAGGCACTCCAGCCTTATATAAGATATGGTTCTTAAAAAACTAAAGCACATGCTAAGTTGTGATCTCTCTGAATAGAATCACCTTCACCCATTTGGAAAAGCAGTCACTAGCAGCTAAGATGAACCGATGACCCTTGGAAGAAAGAGGATCAATCAGACACACTATGTCGGTACCCCAACACTCGAATGAACATGAGGCTAATCTAGGATGTAGAATGTTGGGTGGTTGGTGTAGGACCACACCGTGTATTTGACATTGGTGGCATCACCTAGCCGTATCTATGCAATCTTTGATCATCGATGGCCAATAGTATCCTAGTCTTTTGATCTTGGCTTTGATCTTTGAACTGGATTGGTTGGCTCCATATAATCTTGAGTGTACCTCGATCATGATCTTATGGGCTTCATGTTTATCTAAACAACATAACCACATATGATCAAAAGAATGTATAAGACACCATCCACAAGAGCATAGAAAGTGCTCTGCCGATGGCTTGAGACTTCTTGAGGTAATTTGCCTTTATTTAGGTTATCCATGAATGGTTGCCTCCAATCTAAGTCCTTGTCTATCTTGGTAATGGCAACCTCCCCTTCAAGTGAGTACTATTTGATGAGTTCAATATCAATAAGGGATAAGACTTGTCTATTTTGGTTAAAGCATACGCTTCAACATTCTCCCCTTGAGGAATCTTATAAATTATAACCTCTAAGATTTGGGCCAACAAATCCATGGTGTACTTGTCATAGTGATGGAGCTTGGGCTTTATAACCTTATAGGACCCAGCAATTTGGTTGATAACTAGCTGAGAATCCCATGAAGATGTTAATATTCTGGATGCTTAGTGTAATGACTAACTCCAGACTGGCAATTAGAGCCTCATATGTGGCTTCATTATTTGTGCAAGGATTGGATAGATGATATGAGAATCTCATCACATCACAGTCCAGAGTTAAGAGAACTATTCTCACCCATGCCTTTCTTGGAATAGTAGATTATGGTTCTTCTCCTCTTTGAGAAGAAGCCGCACCATCAAAGTACATCTCCCCACAGTGAATGCGAGTATCCCCTAAGTTCATGATTTGTTCATTGGGGAGATCATCACTAAGTAGAGAGTCAGTAAGAAGTGGGTGTGTTACTAAGAAATCTGCTAGTGGTTGTCCTTTCATCGCACGGAGGGGTATGAAGGTAATGTCAATCTACGAGAGGATCATGGACCATCGTCACCGCCGATACTATCATGTGTCATGAGATACAGTGGATTGATCCTAGAGATTAAGTTCACATAATAAGGAAGCATGTAGTGCTATAATTTTTGGGATACAAAGAATAAAGCTAGGCAATGCTTCTCAATGGGTGGATAATTAGCCTCAATAAGGATTAGATAATGGTTGAGGTAGTAGAGTGTGTTTTCCTTCCCTTTATCATTGGATTGGGCCAACAAAGCTCCAAGGAAGTCATCTAATGCAGCAATGTAAAGTATGAACAGCTTGCTCGGGATAGGGACAGCTAGAACCAACGACATCATCAGGTAATGCTTGATGTCTTTGAAGGCATGCTCACACTTGTCATCCCACTTGAACTTGGCATCCTTTTTAAAAAGTGCTGAGAATGGTTGACATTTTCCCGATCGCAACTTAGATATGCCAACCGCCCTTGGAATGATCTGAGTTGAGTTAAAATTTTAAGGGGTGGCATTTCTAATATTGCCTTGATCTTCTCCAGATCGATTTCGATTCCCTAGTGTCAGAAAATAAACGCAAGGAATTTACTAGAAACTACTCTGAATGCACACTTCAGGGGGTTCATTTTAAGGTTAAATTATCTTAACTATTCAAAAACCACTCTCAAGTCAAAGAGATGGCATTCCTTTTCTCTACTTTTGACCATGAGAACATCAACATAGCACTCGACTTGATGATGAATGAGTTTGATGATGATTTGAGTTAAAGCCTGCTGGTACGTAGCACCAGCATTTTTAAGGCTGAATGGCATGACCTTATAATAATAGATTTCGATCGGGGTTCTAAAAGTAGTGTTTCTTTCATCTTCAGGGGCCATCTTTATTTGGTTATATCCAAATGAGCCATCCATGAAAGAGAAGACTCCATGAGATGAGGCAATGTCCACCATCGCCTGTGATTGGTAATGTAAATTCATCTTTTGGACATGCCTTATTTAAATCCCTAAAATTGACACATATGTAAATTTGACCATTCTTTTTCTTAAATAGATGACGCTAGTTAACCAGGTTGGATATTTTTCTTCTCGGATGAAGCCATCATCGATAAGTTTTTTGACTTCATAAATGATATATTATTCTATGTCTAATCGCATGCATCTAGGAGCTTGTTTGATAGGGTTAGCTGTAGGCTCTATTGTTAGTTTATGAACCGCTATGACAGGAGCCAATCCAGGCATCTCTTCATAACTCCATGCAAAGTAGTTCTTAAACTCAGTCAATAGCCTAAGTCATTGGTTTCAATTTCATTCAATAAAGAACTGATCTATGTCGGGCATGGATCTTCTTCAGTTCCTAAGTTGATTTCCTTGAGCTCGTCAATGGTTGACTTGATCTCTTCTTTGAACTCTAGCGGTGCATCTTTGACTTCAAAATCATCTAAATCATCTAAAGTTTCTAAGCACAGCTCCTCATATGAGATAATGTGATTTGAAAAGAATCTATTAGATTCCAAATGATTGGTGATGACTAGGTAGTAATCGTCATCATTGACTGGACCCACTGTATCAAATCCTTATCCTAGTCTTGATTGAGAGCTTTTACAATTCTTTTTCCATATTTTTTTGATGTAGTCTGGACCAAGTATGTGGAATTAATCCTTTATTTATAAAATTATGAACACCAAGAAAATACCAATCAAAATGAAATTCTATTAAATATTCATATGAATCATCCCCAAGTTCTACATCAACTTCTTGACTTGAGGATGATTCTCCCAGAAAGAATCTCTGAGCAACACTATGGAGCCTAAGGCCCATTGGCCTCACTTTTGGAGTATGAATTCAATCTTCCCATCTTAGACTTAGGAGTATTCTAGGCACTAAGACACCCATAGTCATGAGACACTTCTAACAATTATATAAACACTTAACCTAAGCCTAAAGACTTAAAAGGGCTAATCATAGGATTAGGTTATGCCTTAAGGATTAGGATAATCCACCTACCCTACAACCAAAATCCAATCCATGTTCACCTTCTCAAACCAATCCTCAAGTTCAATTCAAACATCAAATTCAAATCCAAATCCAAACCCAAATTCCAAAACCAAATGATTGAAGCCCATGATCAAATCCAAACTTGAAACCCTTCCATATGACCTATCCCATGGACTTATCCAAATCTTCGTCCAAATCAATCCAAAATCAATTAATTTTCTCATAATCAATTTATATCTTCAATCACATTCCTAAATATAAATCAAATCTACATTCAAATGATCAAACTAAATCAAATTAATTAAAACCCTTCCTAAGCCATATGATTTATCCCATGGACATAGCCAAATCTTAATCCAAATCAAGTCAAACTCAATTGATTTTCTCACAAATCAATCATATTTTCAATCATCTTCGAAAATTTAAATAAAATATACATTTATATCATCAAAACTAAATCAATCCAAACCTAAGCCACATGACCAACCTCCATGGACTTAGCCAAATTCCTTCATTCCAAAACCCAAATTTAATTGATTTTCTCATGTATCAATCATACCTTCAATCATATTCACAAATATAAATAAAATCTACAATCATCAAGCCAAACCAAAATCAACCCAAGTCAAACCCAACTTAACCTTTTGACTGAAATGTTCAAATGAACCAAAACCCATTTGAACCCAAGTTAATTGCAATTGAATTTATATATCAATCCCAAATCTATATATAAACTCAACAAAATAAAACTCAACCCAAAGTCAAGCAACTAAACCCAATTGGTCCACTTGACCCAAAGTGGCCAATTTGACCTATTTGAGCCAAGTTCTAATCCTACCCAATTGATTGAACCAAGCCCATCAAAACCTCCCATCATGATTGTTGATCGATCAATTGATCACTGGTCAAACCAAGTCAACTTGGTAATTTGACCGAGTCAACCCCTCAACCCATATGAACCCAAACTAGCCAAATTGCAACCTAAGCTAAATCCTTTGAAACCAACGATTCATACCAAATCGAAATCAATATTTGAATATGACTTGACCTTCAATTGAGTCAAACTAAACCCAATTGGCCCTCTTGACTCAAGTTGACCCAAATTGACTTAAAAAACCAAATTGGGTCAAATCAAAATATAAACTAAATTGATTGGAACCAATGGCTCAAGTTCATTCTAAATTGATTGTTGAACTTGACCGAAGCCATGATTTGACCCAATTGAACCCAATTGACCTACTTAGTCCAAATTGATCTAAAGGTTAAACTTGGCCTAAATCAAAACCAAATTAACTGAAACTAAAGTCTACAATCATCTTCAATTGGCCAACTAAACCCAAACCAACACCCAACCCAATCCAATTTGGCCAAATTGGCCAAATTGGTCAACTTAACCAATTTGACCCAATGAATTGAAATGAGTCAAAATCAAATCTAAGCTAAAATAAACCAAGCCAATTGAACCAAAACATCCCAAATGATCATATGAACTTGACCCAACCCTTGGTTTGACCCAATTTGACCAATTGGTCAACTTGACCCAACCTAGCCCGATTTGACTTAAATGAGTCAAATTTAGCCAAACCTAACCAAATCAAATCCAATTGACTTGAAATTTGGGCTAACCCACTTTTGGCTCATTTCAAATCTACCAAAATCAAACCCAATGCTAAATGATCATTTTACACTTGGGTCAAGGGCATCACATGAGACAAATTGCCCATGTAAGTGGTCATTTCCATTCTTTGGCCACATGGTACTCTTCCAATGGTCCACCTAGGTAACTAGGACACTACCCAACCTGACACAAGGGGTGGTTAGGTCGGCCATGACCCATGGGAGGTGAAATCACCTCACCCTCTCCATTGGATCCATGATTCCTTTTTGGCAGCTCCCTCCACACTTTCAACCAACCAAGCCAAGCTAACTCATCTCCTCCCTACCACCCACGACTATCTTAGATGGCCGGACAACCACTAGAAGCCAAACTTGATCCCAGCATCCGATCAAGATGAAAAGGGGTATACAGCCCCTTGTTTCCACCCAAACACACACAAAAATCATTCCTTAGAGCCCTAGCTACCCAAAATGAGCCTATAGATCCATTCCCTAAGTTCCCAAGCCCATTCCTTGATCAAAAAATGTCATTCTCGTCCGTCCTGAAATAAAACACTCCCATTTCTGACTTAACTTCCCCATTTCTCCATCAAACTCAAATTAGCTTTGCACACACCTTCTCTAGGCCTCATCGAGTAAAAACAAATCATCTCCCAAGCTTCCCAAACACTAGTGGTGGGACTTTGATCAAGGCTGAGCTCCAAAACATCAGTTCGTGGCCTTCCGAGTGAACATCAAGGAATTTATCAAATTGCTGCTTAACAGGGTTTCATCTCCACTATATGAAGCCTCCTCAATTATTTGAACTGCTGATCTTGAGCTCTAGCAAGGTATGCCTCCAAATGATCCTTAGGTAAAAAAGGGTTGGAGGTTTTTGAAGAAAACTTGCATCTTGGGTGATCTTGATCGTTGGATCCCCTCCGATCAATGTCATGAAGGTGTGGGATCCTTTTAGAGTTGATCCGAGCTTGGGTAACCTCGGATCAAGTGAGTAATGGCATACAGACTCCATTCTTCCTCACTCGTGTGACATTAGATCATGCACTGTCCATTCCACATGATCAGGATGGATGGCTGTGATTAGATCGACTAGATCAATCTAATTTAATCTTATTAAGCTATGGGATTAATTATAGAGATCGAATGGCGGATGAGAAAGCGTGTCCGCTGCCACCATGTACCCACTGAGTCAGATAAGTTTTAAGTAGCCAAACTCACGGTGCCATGTGGAAAGCTCACCTTGTCAACCCGCAATGTGGCGCTAAGAGGATTATGCTTTAATTAGCTTAATTAATCATTTTTAATGTCTAAAACTTCTAAAAATCATAAAATAATAATAAATAAATAAACAAATTGCAAATGAATACTCATTTTAAAGTATTTCAGAAGAAAATTAATTTAAAATGATCTAAATTAATTTTGAATAGTAATTAAAGTTTAATTAAAAAATTAATTTTCTTAATTACTCCTTAATTACTTGAGCAATTAATCCCAAATTTTGTGGGTTAATTTAGTGGGATGTCCTCTTCCTCCTATGATTTTCTTGGGATTTATTGCTCACTTAATTAGGAAAATTGACTAATTAAACCTTAACTACTCTTTTAAGTTAATTAATGATTAATTAGTCTCATGAACAATGACAAATTGGTTAATTAAGTTTATTAATTATTGTTCAATAGTAAGGGAACTAAGGAATAGGGTTGCGACCTCTTTCCCTAAGTTCATTTTACCCTATTTTAAAATGAAATTAATTATGATTTAACTAATTAATTAAATCACTTAATCAAATTGAAATCATAATCACATCATACCTTAATTAATTAAATCATGGGGGTAGATCTTTAAGTGTTTAATAACCTAAAGGAGTTTAATGAAATTATGGTTAGTCCACATGTGTGGGAAAACCATAAGAGTAATTAATTAAGTCTCTTAATCTGATTAACTATTAATCATGAGCCAATTGCATTTGACTCTTTTTATTTCCTAGGATCATTACAAGTTTATTTTCCATGCATATCATGTTGGCTTATAATTATTTAGTTAATTACTTTAAGGTGACATAGATAAGGGTAATTAATTCATCTAATTAAGGTTAAATTTAATTAGCCCATAAAATCAACTTAATTACATTTCATTAACTTAAATAAAACCACTAATGTGGGAATGGATTTAAAACAATAAGTGATGATTTCTCTTCTCCTCTTTAAATAAAATGAAATCCAAAACTTAATTAATAAAGAAGCTTTGGTTTGCTTTAAATAATCTTATTTGATTTGATTGTCCTTAAGAACTAGTTTGGTTGAATGAATCACATGCTTATATTTGATTGTCCTCTTTCCAGTCTTGTTAAATTTGTTATGCCATTTAAATTCATGGATCCATCTTTTCAAAATCAAGTAAAATAAAATGGATTTCCTTTATGTAAGCTTGCATGTGTTGATTTAATTTAATATATGCGTTACTATTATCACTATTAAATCCAAATGAATTTTTCAAAAGCTTATAAATGATTAATAATATGTTATATGATGCTAGTTATAAATACATAAGAAATGCATGTGCTTATAGCTTAAGTGTATGAATGTTGAGTTCTCTTTGCTCTATTCATGTATTGATTTATACAAGATTGAATGGTAATGGGTATATAGCCTAGACATACTAGGAACACGAGGCTTTAGCTAGCCTCAAGGAGGTCATTTGATTACCTCACTTTCCTGGTTTAACAATAGCAGATTCCCATTTCATTTCATTCTTATGTATTTCAACATTAGAATTTGGATAAAGCTTTAATTCACATATATAAATGATTCAATCAAAATATATACAATCTTTGCATGGTTTTCTTTCCCTCATTTATGTATGCATCCATGTGTCGAAGGAAAGCAATTTCCTATGTCCTTTTTGTATAAGAATTTGGATAAAGTTTTAAATTAATATGTTTAAAAAATTCAGTCAGATAAAATATGAATTCTAAACATACACATACTTTTATCATTTAAGGTGCTAAAATATGTTACATGTATAGATACACTTAGATTAAATCGATACATGTTACATGTGATGGAAAGGAATGATTTAATATATATATCTGGTAGTAATTCAATTAAATTAATCTTATGATGCCTTTCATTTTGAATAGGATTGTTTAAAGTGAACCTAAACTTAGGATTAATTAAATTATTTAATAAGCCATTCACTAAAGAGAACTAAATCAAATTAATATACTTTAGAAAGTGACTTAGGGATGAAAGAGGGCAATCCTCTTTTCCTCTCTTCATAATACTTAGTTGTTAAGTGTAATCAAATGAAATAAAAGAATACACAAATTAAAATTCTCAAATCAATTAAACAACTTCAAGTGAAATCAACAATTCATGTTAAATTGAATCCTTCTACACTTAGAAAATACAACATTAATGCCTAACAATACTTACCACACAAGCCTTAATACACACATTAGAATTAAGTCACCACTTCTAGCTGTAAGTTAGGACGTCATATGATGTGAAGTATATTTTATTTTATGATATATTTTAGATTGTTAGGTGTATGCTTAGTAGACGATGATAGACCAATATTAGCCTAATGATGTTTTCTGTGGGGATTATGCTTAAGGGATTCTTAAAATAAATGTGAATTTTTTTGCGTTGCTTAAATCCTTAAGCATAATCCAAGTTAGATTTAGTTACCCATGTGTAGGGTGCTAAGTCTAAATTATAAATATACCGATTGGGATTATATGTATTTTTAGCTAACCTTTATTTTACAAGTGTAGTTAGATTTCTTATATAAATCTAAGTTTTGTAATAGAAATTAGATTGGTATATGGGATTTGGATGAGCAAGGGCAAGGTTTTTTCCGGGTGCCTCAGGATGCCTTTGAAGCAAGCACCTTCTAAATCAAAAAGGAACCAAATCAGAAATGGAGATATAAGGGAAGAAGTCACCCATTGCATTTAATACAATTATAATTATTCATCTTTTCTCTCTTCGGGTTGTACGGTGGTACCCGACCGCACTTGCCTTTTATTCTTTTATGTTAGTTTATATAATTGTTTGATGTTATGTTTATATTGTGCATTAGAACAGCATGCTTTTCATAATTTCTTAAATTATTGATGCTTTAATGTGTGTCTTGGATACGATTAGGCTCTTAGGATATAAAATAACTTTTCTACCCAACTAATCACTCATAATTAAATTTTAAACAACTCATAACCTCATAAAAAATCCTAAGACATAAATAAGATAATTAAAAGATAGAAACCCCTTAGCTATATGGTTGTATGTTTCACATTATGCATGCATATTATTTCTCTCTTGAACATGAAGGAGCTCCATCCTTGCACGATAAAGAAATGCTTGACCTTTAAGGGCATCCCTTGTAGTTGAGAACACCTTGTTCTAGCTGATTTGATCCATAACCTATTTCATCATGCATTTATGCAAAAGAAATCCCAAAAGCCTCTCAAAAAATGATGTTTCTAAAATGAAATAAAATTTGAAAAGATTTTGCATCTATAGATTAAGTCATATGCTCATACCACTCATGCTCTAGTCTCTAAGGGAGTGTGTTTAGGACTTTAGTCTCTTTCGAATTAAATAACTACCCTAGCAATCTTTCAATTCATAAGACCGAACTACATAGTTTTAAAATCATAGGAGAAGTTAGCTGGCAGCCACTCTAGGCGATTTTAAGTCCAGAAGTTAGACAATTTATTCTCTCATATGGAGGTAAACCCTTATGTTTACCTATCACTTAGATTTAGGTAATGCTAAAGCTCCTTATATTTAGGATCTGAGGTAACTATTCCCTTTGGGCTATGAGCATAAATCCTTACCTCTTAAGAATTCCCACAACCTTGTGTTGGTTGAGTATAAGCTCTAATAATCTAATTAAATTTCAACTCAAAACATATAAATCTCTTGAACTTCAAAATTTAAAGCCCAACCATAAGATAGATTAGAATATTCATTAGGGTTCTTAGTTTCATGAGCATTTCCTACTTATATCATTTGGATTCTAAAAATAAGTCTTCTCCTTTAGCTTTTCCAATTTATTTTCCAAATACAACTAATCTTTTAATAGTCTAACTTTAAAATCTTTAGTGATGTTAATTGTCTACTTTAATAGAGAGTATTCTTAGGAAATTTTATTTCCTAAGATGTAATTAACTATGGAGGCTTGCCTCCATATAGAACTTAAGAACCTGGTTTAATATAGACCTTGTTTTATTCATCCATGTAAAGTATGGGAAAAATCTCTCATATATTCGAAGACCCATCATGCCTTAGGAGTCCTTATTACATGATTAGGTCCATTATAGGGTGATGCCTCTATCTTTTGAGATAGTACATCATACCTTAATGTTGTACATGATCTCCTCAAGAAGTACCCATGATCTCTCCTCATCATCCTTTCTTTTGGAGTTTAGGGATGTCGATCCTCTAGTAGGCAAGGGTTTTTATACTCATAATATTGATTGATAGACCTGGGTCAACCAAAACTCTAGATAGACTATATCTACCAACATCCACAGTAATATAAATAAGCGGTTGTGCTCGGTCATCCCCAGGAGTAAGTCTTCATCGCTGAATGTAACTCCTAAGATGTCCTTCGAGTGGCATGCCTCCTCTTTAGTAGTAGTTAGTTGAGCTAAGCATATCTCTAGATCAAGTAAGGCCTTGATTAGAGATTTCCTCATCTCTTCGGATAAGACAAAGATGCCATATATGCTAAACTTAGCTAGAAACTTTCTAAGGTGAGCTAAAACATTGTAATCAAATAAAACCTAAATACTCAACTAAAAAAAACTAAACCTAAAATAAAAATAAAATAAACAAAATAAAATAAACCTAAACCTAAACTAAAATAAATAAAACCTAAACCTAAACCTAAAATAAACTATACCTAAACCCTAAACTAAATAAAATAAATTAAATTAAATAAACCTAAAACCTAAACCTAAAAAATAAAATAAAAACCTAAACATAATAATAATAATAATAATAATAATAATATAATCTAAACCTAAAAAATAAAATAAAAATAAAACTCACCTAAAAAAATAAACCTAAACCAAAACCTAAAAAATAAACTAAAATAAAAATCCTAAATTAAAATAAATAAACAAAATGAAATAAAAATAAAAAAATTAACATAAATAAAAACCATAATTTTGTCTCTATTCAAAAAAAAAACCAAAAACCAAAAACCCTAAACCCAAAAATAAAACTGAACCCTAAACCTAAAACCCAAACCCAAAACCCTAAACCCTAAAGCCAAAAAATCCTAAACCCTAAACCCTAAAGCCAAAAAATCCTAAACCCTAAACCCTAAACCCTAAACCATAAACCCTTAAAAGCTAAAAAATCTAAACCTAAACTAAATGAAACTTAAAAAAAATAAATAAAAAAATCTAAATTAAAATAATTTAAAAAAATAAAATAAATTAAAAACACAAACTAAAACCTAAACTTAAACCTAAAAAAATAAAACACAAAAAAATAGAAACTAAAATAAAATAAAATAAATTAAAACCTAAACTAAATTAAAAATAAAAAAAACATAAATAAAATAAAAATTAAACTTAAAATAAAAATAAAATAAACCTAAAATAAAATAAAATAAAAACTAATTTAAAACTAAATAAAAATAAACCTAAACAATAAACCTAAAACTAAAACCTAAAAACAAATAAAATATAAAACATAAACCCTAAACTAAAAAAAAACATAAACCTAAAATAAAAATAAAATAAACCTAAACCTAAACTAAAATAAACTAAATTAAACTAAATAAAATCTAAACTTAAACCTAAAATAAACTAAACCTAAACGTAAACCTAAATTAAATATAATAAAATAAATAAAAAAATAACCTAAACCTAAACAAAAAAATAAAACCTAAAAATAATCTTTAAATAAAAACCTAAAACCTAACCTAAGAAAATATAATAAAAACCTAAACCTGAACCTAAAAGTAAAAATTTTATCCGAAACCTAGAAAACAAAATAAAAATAAAACTAAACTAGAGAAATAAACTAAAACTTAAACCTAAACCTATAAATTAAACTAAAATAAAAAACCTAAACTACAATAAATAAACCTGAAATAAATAAACTAAACTAAATAAAATTAAAAATAAACCTAAATAAAAATAAATAAAATAAAATAAACTAAAATAAATAAATAAAACTAAATAAACCTAAACCTACCAGTTTACTTAATATTTTTTTAAAAAAACCCTAAGCCTAAACCCTAAATCCTAAACCCTAAACCTTAAAACCCTAACCCCTAAACACTAAACCCTAAACACTAAAACCTACAACCCTAAACTATAAACCATAAACCTCAAACCCTAAAGCTTAAATTTTAAACCCTAAAAAACAAACCCTAAACCCTAAACCTTACAAACCTAGAAACCTAAAATTAAAATAAATAAAATGTAAAAATAAAATAAATAAATAAAACCTAAAGCTAAATATAATAAAAAAATAAAATAAAATAAAAACCTAACCTAAAATCTAAACCTAAACCTAAACCTAATCCTAAACCTAAAAATAAAATAATTTAAAAAATAAAAATTAATATAAAATAAAACAAATAAAAACCTAAACTAAACTAAAAAATAAATTAAACCTAAAAAAAAAAAAATCCTAAATAAAATAAAACTAAATGTAAAATAAAATAAAATAACCTAAAATAAAATAAATAAAAAACTAAATAAAACCTAAACCTAAAAAAAAATAAACCTAAAATAAATAAATAATAAAACCTAAACACTAAACTAAAAATAAAAAAGCCTAAACCTAAATAAAAAAATAAAAAAAACCTAAACCTAAACTAGAATAAACTAAACTAAAATAAATAAAATAAAATAAAAATAAACCTACACCTAAATTAAAAAATATAACCTAAAAGTAAACCTAAAATAAGTACCTAAAACTTAAACCTAAAAGAAATAAAATAAAAATATGAACCTAAACCTTAAAATAAAAAATAAAACCTAAACTTAAAAAATTAAATAAAAATAAAACTCAACTAAAAACCAAACCTAAACCTGAACCTAAATGTAAAAAAAATGAACTAAAATAAAAAACCTAAACTAAAATAAATAAACCTAAAAAAATATATATAACTAAATAAAAATAAAAAATAAACCTAAAAAAATAAAAAATAAAATAAACTAAAATAAAGATAAAATAAACCTAAACCTGCCGGTTTACTTAATTAAAGAAAAAACCCTAAGCCCTAAACCCTAAACCCTAAACCCTAAACCCTAAACACTAAACTGTAAAACCTACAATGTTAAATCGTAAACCCTAAACCCGAAACTATAAACCCTAAACATTAAACCCTAAACCATAAACCCTAAAAACCTAAAAACCTAAATCTAAACTAAATAAAACCTAAAAATAAAATAAATAAATAAGTAAAACCTAAACCTAAATAAAATAGAAACCTAAACTAAAACCTAAACCTAAACTTAAGGCAAAACATAAACCTAAACCTAAACCTAAAAGTAAAATAAAATAAAAATATGTAAACTAAACTAAAATAAAATAAATAAAAATCTAAACTAAACTAAAAAAATAAGATAAACCTAAAAATAAAAAAATTAAATAAAATAAAATCTAAACCTAAAATAAAAATAAAATAAACCTAAAATAAAATATAATAAATACCTAAACCTAAAAATAAACATAAAATAACCTAAAAAATAAAAAAAATATAACCTAAACATTAAACTAAAAAATAAACCTAAAATATAAAAATAAAAAATAAAATAAACCTAAACCTAAACTAAAATTAACTAAACTAAAATAAATAAAACCTAAACCATAAACTAAATAAAATAATATAAACTAAAAATAAACCTAAACTTAAAATAAAAAATAAAACATTAAAATGAACCTAAAATAAAAACCTAAAACCTAAACCTAAAAAAATAAAATAAAAACCTAAACCTAAACTCAAAAATAAAAAATAAAACCTACTTGAAAAATAAAATAAAAATAAAACTAAACTAAAAAATAAACATAAACCTAAACCTAAACTTAAAAATGATTTAGAATAAAAAAGTAAAACTAAACTAAATAAACTTAAAATAAATAAACTAAACTAAATAAACATAAACATACCAGTTTACTTAATAGAAAAAAAAATCGTGAACCCAAAACCCTAAACCCAAAACCCTAAACCTTTAACCCTAAACCCAAAAACCCTAAACCCTAAACACAAGACCCAAAACCTTAAACCTTAAACCCTAACACCTACAAACCTAAACCATAAACACTAAACCCTAAACCCTAAATAATAAACCCTAAACCCTAAACCCTAAACCCTAAACCCTAAAAGCCTAAAACCTAAACCTAAACTAAATAAAACCTAAAAATAAAATAAATAAAAAACCTAAACAAAAATAAAATAAAATAAATAAAAACCTAAACTAAAACCTAAACCTAAACTTAAACCTAAATCTAAACCTAAACCTAAAAATAAAAAAATAAAAACTATACTAAAATAAAATTAATAGAAACCTAGGCTAAACTTAAAAATAAAATAAACCTAAAAACAAAAAACCTTAATAAAATAAAAACTAAAATATAAATAAATATTAAATAAAATAAAAAATAAATAAAACCTAAACCAAAAAAAATAAATTAAAACCTAAAAATAAATAAAAAATAAAATGTAAACCCTAAACTATTAAAAGATCCTAACCTAAAAAAAATAAAATAAAATAAATTTAACCCTAAACAAAAATAAACTAAACTAAATAAATAAAACCTATACCTAAACTTAAAATAAACTAAACCTAAAATCTAAACTAAATAAAATAAATTAAACTAAAAATAAAGTCTTAAACCTATACCTAAACTAATAAGTAAAACACAAAAATAAACCTAAAATAAAACCTAAATGCTAAATTTAAAAAAATAAAATAAAAACCAAAACCTAAACCTAAAAATAAAATACAACCTAAACTAAAGAATAAAATAAAATAAAACTCAACTAAAAAAATAAACCTAAACTTAAAAAATAAACTAAAATAAAACCTAAACTAAAATAAATAAACTAAAATAAATAAACTAAACTAAATAAAAAAATAACCTAAATAAAAAATAAAATAAACTCAAATAAATAAATAATAAAATAAATAAACTTAATAAACCTAAACCTACTAGATTTAATTTTAGAAAAAAACCCTAAATAAAACTAAACCCTAAACCCTAAAACTAATCCTAAAACCTAAAGCCTAAACCTACAACTCTAAGCCTACAACCCTAAACCCTAAACCCTAAAACCCTAAACCATAAACACTAAACCCTAAACCCTAAACACTAAATCCTAAATCCTAAAACCTACAACCCTAAACCCTAAACCCCAAACCATAAATCCTAAACTAACCCTAAACCCTAAGCTAACCCTAAACCCTAAACTAACCCTACACCCTAAGAAATGTAACCTTGACAAGAAGAATATCATCACAACTAGGCTCACCCTAGATCTCGCGTGGAGGCTTTGAGTGAAGCTATCACTATGGTGGTGGGGAATCTCGAGGTGTTGTTAGATAAAGAGGTGGTGGTCGGAGCAGTGGTAGTTATGCAGGCAGGAGGAGTGACAGAGGTTATAACTGTGGAGGTGGAGGAGGGAGAGATCAAGGATACCATGGTGGATCCCGCAACTCGAGAGGCGGGGGTGGTTCTGAAGGGAACTAGAGAAATTGAAGAATAGCCGATCCGATCTACTACTGATGAAACTGTGTCTTTATAGTAGAGATGATTTTACTTATCTAGGGTTTTTGATTTGCTCTATTGGTGCTCATTTTTTATCTATGTCATTACTTGTGTCTTAGAAAACTTGGGGTGCTACTTTGTTATTGAAATCAAAAAGAAGAAATGTTCAATCTGAATTGGTTTTCTATTAAAAAAACTTTAAACCCTAAACCATAAACTCTAAACACTAAACCCTAAACTAAAACTTAAACCTTAAACCTTAAACCTAAACCTTAAACCCTAAACCCTAAATAAACCTAAACTTAAACCCTAAACCCTAAGCCTAAAAAAACCTAAACCCTAAACCATAAACTAAAAACTCTAAAACCTAAAAACCCTAAACTAAACCCTAAACCCTATACCTAAAACCTAAACCCAAAACCCTAAATATTAAACCTTAAAATAAAACTAAACTATAAATAAACCCTACCTACCTAAACCCTAAACCTAAAATAAACCTAAAACCCTAAACTAAACCTAAACCTAAACTAAATTTAAACTAACCATAAACCATAACCCCAAACCTTAAACCATAAACCTTGAATAAAGATGTCATTAAAAGTAGATCTAAGGAATGACCTAATCCTAACGTAGTTATGGTAGCTAAAAAGAATGTCTTCAAGAGACTTTCCCTTGATTATTAGAGATTTGAATACCATAAACCCTAACCCAAAATCATATTATAATACCATATATTATAGTATAATGTAGCATCATATATTTGAGCATGTAGTGATGTGTTTTTGGATGTTATAAGATGTTTTGAAATGTTTTAGTATATTATGGTATTATGCCCATAGTCTATATTAATATAAATCATAAAAATATTAATTTAATATATCAATTGATGAAATTTCTTAAATTTGATGTGGAATTAGTAGTACCAAAGGTGTGCTACACCACTTGTAATCCAAAAAGTAAGATTTTATGTTCAAAATAAATATTATATGTTAGTAGATAAGCAATAGCATCATATATCACAATATATTATTCTGTGCATTTTAAATTCTTTTAGTATTTTACAATCATGCAGTCGAGCCTATGCTAGCATTATTTATAAAAATGTTGATTTATACTATAAAATGGTGGAATTTGGCCAAATTCATAATAGGTAGAGCATGGCATCATAAGATGACATCTTTTCCTAGTTTATTCCTTGCTTTGATGTATGGCCTAGATGCTGATTAGGTTGTTAGGAAAATAATTTTCTATCTAACTAATCAATTCAAACTAAAAATAAAATAACTCAGCCTCACCTAAAGTCTAAGTTTTAAACAAGATAAAAGAATTAGCAACCCCTTAGCTGAATGTTGAATTTTCTTTCTCACATCATGCATAAAAAAGTATATTATTTCACTCTTGATGAGAGGGCTTCCACCTTTGCCAAAGAACTTGGCTTGAATTTTGAGAGACATGGTGGAAACACATCACCTTATCTTGATGATTTTGGCCCATAATTTAATTTCTATTGCATTAGGCATATGAATCCTAAAGCCTGTGTAAAATTGATTGTAGAAAATGAAAATAAAATGTAACAAAATTTGTATTAGATTTAAGTCATTAAATCATGCCTTATATGATCTAGTCTCTTAGGGAGTGTGTTTAAGGACTTTGTCTCTTTTTAAATAAACAACAGCTTAGCTATCTTGCAAATGTATTTGACTTATCTACATATTTTAAAATCGTAGGAGGAGTTAGTTGGCAGCCACCCCCAAGCGGTTGTAAGTCCAACAGTTAGGTGGTTTATCCTCTCCTATGATGGTAAACCAAATACCCATTTTCACCTTAGATTAAGGCCGTGGTTTTGGCCCTCCTTAAAGCTCCCTAGATTTAGGTTCAGAGGTTGCTACTTCCTTTTGTTGGCTACAAGCATAAATCCTCACCTCTTAGGCATTTTCATGACCTTGTATCATGGAATTTTAAGCCCTAATATTATAATAAAAATTCAATTAAAATAAATCAATTCAATTTCAAAAATGTAAAGCCCAACCATAGGATAATCTAGGATTCTTACTAGGCTTCCTAGTATCCTAAGTATCCCCTACTTATCTTCATTTGGATTCGATAAGAACTCCCTCCTCTTGATCAATCCCACTTAACTTTTTAAAAATAAACCAATGGATTGATAGTCCTACCTTCAAAATCTTTGGAGACAATGATCATTTACCTTAATCGAGAGTAATCTTAAGGAATCCTATTCCTTAGGATGTAATTAACTATGGGGGCTTTCCCTTGTAGGGAACTTAATGAACCCGGTTCAAAATAAATCCTATTTTACTATTCCATGTAAAGTAGGGGAAGAATCTATGATACATTCCAAAGACCCATAGTCCTTAGGAGTCCTTATTAAGGTGATTAGGTCCATTGTAGGGTGGTGACTCTATCTTTCGAGATAGTATAACTTTCCTCAATGCCATACCCGATCACCCTAATAAGAACATCTACGAATCTACGTGATGTCCCAACAAGGTTTTGTATTTTTGTTTTCATTTTTCTTATTTCAAAAAGGGGATAGATGAAGGCACGAATATGAATATTCGTTCACCATAAGTTTCTATATTTATTTTATTTTTAGGTTTTATGTAGTTTAGGTTTAGGTTTTTAGCTTTTTAGGGTTTAGGTAGGTTTTAGGTTTTTATATTAGGTTTATTTTAAGGTTTTATTTTTTAGTTTAGGTTTAAGTTTATTTTAGTTTATTTTATTTTATTTATTTTAGGTTTAGGTTTAGTTTAATTTATTTTATTTTAATTTATTTTAGTTTAGGTTTAAGTTTATTTTCATTTTATTTTATTTTATTTTAGGATTAGTTTTATTTTAGTTTTAATTTATTTTATTATTTTTATGTTTTAGTTTTAGTTTTTTAATTAGTTTTTATTTTATTTTATTTTTATTTTACTTATAGTTTTCATTTTATTTGGGTTTTTATTCTCAAGTTTATTTTATTTTTTAGTTTAGATTGGTTATTATTTATTATATTTTAATTTATTTTTATTAGTTTATTTTATTTTATTTTTAGGTTTAGTTTAGGATTTAGTTTAGGTTTTTATTTTATTTTATTTTCTATTATATTTAAGTATAGGTTTTTTTATTTATTTTATTTTTAGGTTTTACTTAGTTTAGGCTTAGGTTTTTAGGTTTTTAGGGTTTAGGGTTTAGGGTTTAGGTTTATAGTTTAGGGTCCAGTTTGAGGGGTTTAGGGTTTTAGGGCCTGGGTTTAAAGTTAATTTATGGTTAGTTTATGGCCTGGGTTTAGTGGAGGGAGGTGGGTTAGGTCAGGGAGGAAAGAGTTGGGTTTAGTGATCAGGTGTCAATAGAGAGGTTAAAGGGCCCAGTAAGAGGGTAAAGAGGGTCAGTTTGGTGGTAGGGAGGTGGTTTCTGGTGGTTTAAGTTTAGGATAGGTCAAGATTAGGGATTAGGATAGAGTATGGATTTTTGGTGGGTAGGTCAGCTTTACGATATATAGGGTTTTCTTTAAAAAAACAAATATGAGGTTTATTTAGTATATTATTATTTTAATTTATTTTATTTATTTATTTAGTTTAATTTATTTTAGGTTTATTTATTTTTGTTTAAGTTTATGTTTTGTTTTATTTTAGTTTTATTTTTATTTTATATTGTAGGTTTAAGTTTTATTTTATATTTTTAGGTATATGTTTAGGTTTTTATTTTTTATTTTTAGGTTTAGGGTATAGGTTTTTATTTTAGGTTTATTTTAGTTTTTTTTAGTTTAGGTTTAGGTTTATTTTGTTAATTTTTTTTTTTAGTTGGGTTTAGGTTAAGGTATTATTTTTTTAGTTTGGTTTATTTTAGTTTAGGTTTATGTTTATGTTTATTTTGTTTATTTTAGGTTTAGGTTTTTTTTAGTTTAGAGTTTAAGCTTTATTTTTTATTTATTTATAGGTTTATTTTTTAGGTTTAGGTTTCTATTTAGTTTTTATTTATTTAGGGTTTTGTGCCACCATACTTCAAGATCTTTCATGGCTAGGGAACTCATGATAACACATTCCATAGTTTAGAGCTAGTTGTTGCAACACCAAGGTAAAGAACACCCTCTTTCACCTTTTGTAGCAAGTCGTGTTGCATTTGATTGGGTCGTCAAACTTCCCAACATTTCGTTGAAGACTTTTGCTGAGTTGGAGCACCTCTTTATCAATAGGTTTGCTGGAGCTCAGTAGAGGGTGACTGTTGGCGACCTCATTGTAGAGAAATAGAAACTCAATAAGTCCCTTATTGATTACATTCTCAGGTGGTGCAACCTAAGCATGAAAGGTGAACCACAGCTGTCCGAACATCATGCCATTGAGATTCTACTCAAGAATATCCATGACTCGGTCGCTTTCATGCTTAGGGACTTTACCATTAAAACATTTGAGAAATTAATCAACAAGGTGGCTAGCCTACAAAAGGAAGCCAAATAGTTGCCCTTTCCTGACCAATCATCTAAGGCCAAGCCACAAAAGGTGTCCGACTTCTGGACTTATAACTTCCTGGAGTGGTTGCTAGCTAACTCCTCCTCCGATTTTAAAACCATATTGTCCGATCGTAAGAATTGCAAAATAATTAGGGTAGTTATTTAATCAGAAAGAGACTAAAGTCCTAAACACACTCCCTAAGAGACTAGAGCATGAGTGGTATGAGTATACGACTTAATTTATAGATGCAAAATATTTTCAAATTTTATTTCATTTTAGACACATCATTTTAATGGAGGCTTTAGGATTTCTTATGCCTAAATGCATGAAGAAATAGGTTATGGGTCAAATCAGCTAGAAGAAGGTATTCTCCACCACAAGAGATGCCCTCACAGGTCAAGCATTCCTTTTTCGTGCAAGGATTGAGATACTTCATGTTCAAGAGAAAAAGAATATGCATGCATGATGTGAAACATACAACCATACAACTAAGGGGTTGCTAAAACTTTTAATTATCTTATTTATATCTTAGGCTTTATGATGAGGTTATGAGTTGTTTAAAATTTAGTTATGAGTGATTAGATGGATAGAAAAGTTATTTTTATCCTAAGAGCCTAATCGTATCCAAGCCACCCATTAAAGCATCAATCATTTTAGAAATTATGAAAACATGCCGTTCTAATGCACAATGTAAACATAACGTCTAACAATTATATAAACTATCGTAAAAGAATAAAAGGTCAGTACGATTGGGAACCACCATACAACCTGAAGAGAGAAAAGATGGGTAGCTAAGCTCTAACCTTATACAACCTAGAATATGAAAGAATAATTATAATTGTATTAAATGCTATTGGTGTCTTCTTTCTTCATATCTCCATTTTTGATTTGGTTCCTTCTTTGATTTAGATTATGCGTGCTTCAAAGGCATCATAGGGCCCCCCAAGACAAAGCCTTTTGGCCACTGCTCATCCTAATATCCCGTAGCACTAATCCTAATTCCCATTACAAAAATTACATTTATGAGGGAAAAGTAAATCTAACTACACCTACAAAATAGAGGTTAGCTAAATATACATATAATCCCAAGCAATTGTATTTATAATTTAGACTTAGCACCCTACACATGGGTAATTAAGCCCATCTGTCCTAACTTGGATAATGTTTAATGATTTAAGCAACTTGCAAAAAGATCTTTTAAATTTCTTTTTAAGCATGCATTAAGCATAATCCCATGCAAAAAACATGATTAGGCTAATATTGGCCTATCATCTAGTCTATAAAGTATACAACCTAACATCCAATCTAAAATAATAAATGCATCACATCATACATCATTCTAACTTAGAGCTAGAAGTGGTGACTTAATTCTAATGTGTGTATTAAGGCATGTGTGGTAAGTCTTGTTAGCCGTTAGTGTTGTATTTTGTAAGTTTAGAATGATTCAATTTAACATGAAAGGTTGATTTCACTTGAAGTAGTTTAATTTATTTTAGAATTTTAATTTGTATTTTCTTTTGTTTCATTTGATTACACTTAGCAACTAAGTGTTATGAAGAGAGGAAAAGAGGATTTCTCTCTCTCATCCCTACCTTAAGTCACTTTCTAAAGTATATTAATTTGATTTAGTTCTCTTTGGTGAATGGCTTATTAAATGATTTAATTAATCCTAAGTTTAGGTTAACTTTCAATAATCCTACTCAAAATGAAAGGTATCTTAAGATTAATTTAATTAAATTACTACCACATGACATATATTAAATCATTCCTTTCCATCACATGTAACATTTATATGATTTAATCCTAAGTGTATCTATACATGCAACATATTTTAGCACATTTACATGATGAATGTATGTGTATGTTTAGAATTTATATTTTATTTGATTGAATTATTTAAACATATTAATTTAAAACTTTATCCAAATTCTTATACAAAAAGGAAATAAGAATGAAATTAAATAGGCATTTGCCATTGTTAAACCAGGAAAATGAGGTAATCAAATGACCTCCTTAGAGCTAGCTAAATCCTCGTATTCTCAAGATGTCCAGATTATATACCCTTTTGCATTCAAACATATGTAAATTCGTGTAGATGAACATAGGAAGTAAGCTCCAAATAATATGGCTAATTAATTCAACCACTTAGTCAATTATGAATACAAGCAATTTTAATGTAAAATGGGATTTTCTTTCACTAATCACATATACATATACATGTAGAAAGATATAGGCAAGTATGGGTCATTGTTAAACTAGGGAAGTGAGGTAATCAAATGACCTCCTTGGGGATAACTTAAGCCTCGTATTCCTGGGATTAAGATCATATAATCAAATCAAATTAAATTCAAACCTTATCCCCAAATCATATAATCAAATCAAATTCAAACCTTATCCCCAACAAATTTTCTTCTTCTATGCCCTCAACATAGACCCCTCACATGTCATGTCCAATGCATGTGTGATCCCTTAGCGGATCTCCCTCCATGTCCTTAACATGGAATTCTCATCAAATCTTATTTCTTCTCTTATGCACACTTTTAATACTTCAACCAAAAGCCTAACAATGTATTCATTCAGATTACATCATCTTAACAATATAATCAACATTTTATGATTTGTGATGGTGCAAGCTCAAACTAACTATACAATATCATGCTAAACATATTATATTATGAATTAACACACCATATTATATTATTAGATATGATGTTATATTATAATTTGTATAATATAATATATTTTCTAACATTACATCTCATTAGAATCACTTAAAAGTAACAAATAATAAAATTTTCTCAAAATATAAATAATGTTCATTTTAGATGTAAAATTGTTATTTTTCTAATTGAAATGGTACAAAATAGTATAATTTTTGTGTTGCTTTTTGGTGTGTGCCATGAATTTGGCCAAATTCTTCCATCTCAACCTTCAAATTAACATTTTTATGAGTTTTGACATAATGTATTACAACAAAAGTAAGACATACTAAAATGTACAATAACATTTAGTAACACACCACCACATTCCTACATATGTGAAGTTATATTATAATGTACATTATATTTTAATATGCTTTCATATAATATATTATCTTACATTACACCTTAAAATGAATCACTTTAAGCAAAAAAATTATTAAAATTTGGTTGAAAAATGAACATTTTTTTGGATGTAAAATTTTATTCTTTTGATTAAATGATACACCATAGCACACCCCAATGATGTTCCCTAAAGCTTACCTTAAATTTGGCCAAATCCCATCATCCCTATAAATATTTTTATGAATTATACCAATACAAACTCTACTACATCATACTATAACAAACTAAAATATGCTAAACAACATGTAGTAATACAAAATAGTATGCTATAATGCTTGATGTTGTACTATATTATGACATCCTATATTATAATACACTATAACATATTATATTATATTATATTGCATATCACATCATGAGGGATTGGTTAATATAAAAAATCATAAAATTTGTCTAAACAATAAAAAACTATATATTTTAGTCGTATCACTTACATCTTTTAAATTGAAACAATATGATAAAGCTAGCGCAAAAGAATAAGAGGCCATTTATGGTCGGGCTCCATCGCACAACCCCAAAAACAAATTGGGTAGCCGAGCTCTACCCTTATAAAACCAAGATTACAAATGAATTAAATACAATCAAAAAGGAATTCATTATTATGGGGGTCTTCATTCTTCATTTCTTCATTTCTTCTTTCTTCTTTCTTCTTTCTTATTTCTTCTTTTGGTTAGCTGGAATGTGGTTGCTCCAAAGGCTTCACATGGTACATAAGGCATAGCCTTATAACCAATGTTCATCCTAATATCCCATAACAATCATTCCAAAATCCTAATTATAAAATTACATGAAAATGGGAAAAAGTAAATCTAACTAAAACCTATATAATAGAGATTAGCTAAACACACCAAATAATCCCAAGAATGTATGCGTATAAGTTGGACTTAGCACCCCTCACATGGGAAACAAAGTCCACCCGGCCTATTTTGGATCATGCTTAGAGGTATAAGCACCTGCACAATAAAAATAGTTATATTTTTATTACATCGCCCCTTAAGCACAATCCCCTGCAGAAGATAATGGTTAGACTAAGATGGCCCTACCATTCAATCTACACGCATACACCCAAACATCTAGACTAAAATAATATATCACAAAATAAAAGCAAACATCAAACCATGTACCACCCTAACCCAAAGCTAGAAGTGGTGACTTAGCATAAAGTGTGTGCTTTCTAAGGTTTGTGTGGTATGCTTAGCTACGCTTTAAGGTTGAAGTTTTCTAAGTATGAAAATGTTCAACTTAGAGGGTGGTTTCATTTAAGTGATTTAGATTTGGTTGATTTTATTTTGTGATTTGATTAAGTTTGAATGAACCTACAATTAATTACTAAAAGAGAGGAAAAGAAGAGAACTTCTCTTTCCTCCCTACCTTAAGTAATTTCTAAGGTAGGTTCATATTTGATTTTTATTTAGTGAATGTTTTATTATGTGTTTTAATTAATCCTACGTTTAGATTTTCCTTAAACAAACCTATTCAAAAGGAAAGGAATTTTAAGATTTAGTAAAGTGAAAAACTATCACAAAACACACAACACTTTATTTCTTTCCCAACATGTGTAGCATGCATATGGATGAACCCTAAGCATATTTATACATGCAAATGGAAGTGTTTAGCACACCTTATTTATGAATGCTAAGGGATGTTACAAAAGAAAATTTAGATGCTTCTTGATGCATGATTTTGTTAAGTAGAAAAGGGTGATTCTCTTACCCATTTTTCATATGCACATTTACAAGTATAAAAGACATAAGTGAGTACAAAGACAATTGTTAGCACTGTAAGGGTACAAGACCTACTTGGGGCTACTTAAAGACTCACAACCTCGGGGTTGTCTAGACTATTAGATCAAATTTCTTAAATACATGTGCATGTACAAAAAGAAATGCATGGAAAGAGAATCATGCAAAATGTTTATGCTTATATGATTTATGTTTGATTATTTAGTTTATATGTGTGATGTGGAATTCCTTCTTAAGTCATGACATAGGAGTGTATTGGAATAGATTTGAGCAAGTGTTATGTTCTTTTCAAATGGACTATACACTTTGAAAATCCTATAAAATTCTATGATAAGAAAGAGTGGGAGAATCACATAAAACATTTTATACTATTCATATGCAAACTCAAAAATAATCATAAGAAGCATAACTTTCAATTATGATATTTGATTTCTAATTTTTGAAAATAATTTTGGATTTAATACTAATAATAGCCATTCACATTCTTACTTTAGCCAAAACATGCAATTTGACATAAAGGAAACATTTCATTTTTAATTTGATTTTAAAAGGCATGAATGTATGATTTTCATATGACATACACATTTGGCATGCTAACAAAGAAATAAATTGATGAAAGCATGTAAATTCATTCACCCTAGTTAATTCCTAAAGATAATCCTAAAGAGTAAGATTATTTAAAGAGAAATCAAAATTATTTTAAAGAGAGTTTTTTTTTTTTTTTGAGTTTGATTTAAATTTTAGAAATGTGAAAAGTTTTGCTGGTTCTAACCCATTTCCCACATGTGTATGATGTTTAAGTTTATTTTAGAACCATTAGATGATTTTTATATTTTGTTTAGGTTAAGGTGTAAATTAAGTCCATTAATTACCCCTTACCTACACCACTTTAGCATATTTAATAAAATAATTATGAGCCAATGTATGACATAAAATGACATATGGAATTTAAATGAATGCACTTAGGAAAGAAAGGGCCTGCAATCATTTCATAATGATTAATTAAGCTAAAAGGTTTAATTTAAGTACTTTCATAACCCTTCCCACACATGTGGGTTGGATTTTGATTTCCTTGAGTTACTTAGGTTATTGAACACCTAAGCACCTATGCAAGATGAATTGGTTAAGTTCTAGAGTGTTTTGAAAATTTTATCAAGTTATTTAAGCACGTGATTAGTGGATTAGCCCTTAATTAAGTTTAGATTAAGGAAGAAAGGGGGTTTAAGGAAAGCTTAGGGAAAATATCCCAAAATTATTTCGTAAACCTCTTGTTCACTTGAGGGAAGCTTAATTAACTTACTAAAGGGATTAGACCATTCTTCACATGATTAATCAAGCTTAATTACATTAAGAGAGTGATTAAGGATTCATTAATTTATTTCCCTAATTTCCTCATTAATAAATCCCAAGAAAATTAAAAGAGGTAGAGGTCATCCCACTAAATGAATTTGAGAAATTTGAAATGAATTAATGTAGTAATTAGGCAATAATTAGAGTTATTAAGTTTTCACTAAAACCCTAATTAAGGGAAATGCACTATTCAAAATCCATTAGAAATAATTTTAGTGGTTTTTTATTGAATTATCTTCATAATGCATTTTATTTTGTATTTTTTGGATTTTTCAACATTTAGTTATGAATATTTGAAGATTTAGTGATTAAGGAATTAATTAAAACCCCTAATTATATAACTAATCCCGTCAGTGCCACGTGGACTGCTGACACAGCACGTGCTTTCCACGTGGCTTGACAAGATTTGTCACTTAAGTTATCACATCCAAATGCCGCGTCAGCGATGGCTCTACACACTTTCTCTCTGGATCGTCCGATCAAAGATCAAACTGTTGAGATCAAGCCCATGATTTCTAAAGGGATTAAACACAGATCCTATATGGACTGATCAGGACTATCCATCCTAAATGTGTTAATGGATTGTCCATGATTCGTCACTGAGCTCGCCTATGGGAGAGGGCATCCGCCACTTTTTTGGGCAAGATACAAGCTCTATTGAGCTCGTATTGAGCTCAAACTTTACCCACACCATTTAGGAGTAAGCACAAGTATATCTAATGATAAATTTTACTTGAGGTGAAAATTCTCTTCACAAAGGACCAGACACTCCCTATTCTAGGCTAGGTTTGAAGGAATACCTTGCCGGAGGCTATCACTAATGCTCCTAGCCATCGAGGTAGCTTTGTCTAGTTGTGACGAAGCCCTGTTGAAGGTTTAAAGGGTTGAGGTTGAGTGTATCTTATTATGGACCCAGCTCCTCTTCAAATGATCGCTACCTTAGTCTAGATCCCACCTCCCTTGCCTTTGAAGCTCGGAAGAAGCTTTAGATGAGTTCAATTAGGCCCTCTGAGGATGCTTGAAGGAGGAATTGGATGAGAATTGGGTATTGGCTATGTTGGAATTTCCCCTAGCCTCTCCTATTTTTAGCTTGAAGAAATCGAGAAGAGGATAATGGGAAATGATTGAGAATTGCCTAAGGAAGCTTGGAGTGCTAGCTCTAGGTCTCTCCAGCTCAATCGAGTGTGAGTGTCTTGGACTTAAGTGAAATGAGGGGGAGTATATCTCCCCCTTGAAGGATTAGAAGACTAAGCAAGGCTTTGCTATTTTGATCAAATTCACCTCCTTCAATGAGTTATTTTGGCTATTAAGGGTTGCACATGGTTCATTTTTGGCAGAGGGGGGTAGTGAAGAAGTGCCATGGGCTGATTTTTGGTGGAGGAGTGATTGCCATGTTCTTGAAATAATGGGAGTGGTTGATTTTTGCCTTAGGTTAGATTTGGCAGACCCAAACCCATTGGATCATGTGCACCATGATCACTAGTGTCCACTTGGTCTACTAAGAGGGTGCCAACTAGCCATGAAGAAGATTTGACCAAACTCCAAGTAAATTTGGCCAAGAATTACCCTTTGACCTATGATGGTTTAGCATGATTGAAAATGGGTTGGGCCAAGTTTCAATGAATTTGGAGTTGATTTGGTATGATTTGGCTCATGTGGACCCATTTAGGTTAAAATGGGTCAACTTGTGTCAAGTTGACCAATTGGTCAACTTTGGTCAAACCAAGGGTTTGGTCAAGTTCAAATGATCATATGAAGTGATTTGGTATCTTTATTTCCAATCAATTTGGTTTATATTTGGATTTGGTTCATTTGATTTCATTTAGGTCAAATGGGACAAGTTGACCAATTTGACCTATTTGGGTTAGGTCATGAGTTGGTTTAAGTTTCATTGGTCATTTGAAATATATTGGTATTTTTGTTTTCAATCAATTTTAGTTTAATTTTATTTTGGCTCAGTCAAGTTGGGTTCAAGTCGGGTTAATTGGGTCTCTTGGCCAATTGAGGCTTTGGTCAAGTTCAATAAGTGATTTGGACTGAACATAACCCATTGGTTTCAATCAATTTGGCTTAAATCAAGTTTTGACCCATTTTGACATTTTAGGTCAAGTTGGGTCAACTTGGGTCAAGTGGCCAATTGGGCTAGGTTAGGCTCAAATGATGATTTGGTCAAGTTCAAACATTGATCATGAATGAGTTTTGATCAATGGTTTCAATCAATTTGGCCTATGGTGGATTTTGGCTAGTTTAGGTTTCATTTTGGCTAAGTGTTGACTTGGTCAACCCTTAGGTTTGACTTGGTTTGACCCAATTTGAGTGATTTATAATCTCATGATGATTTTTTCTTATAATGTGAGACTTAGGTGGGCTTAGTTCAATCCATTTTGGGTAGGATTAGAATTTGGCTCAAAAAGGGTGCTTTAGGTCACTTTGGTTCAAGTGTGCCTAAGTAGGTCAATTAACTTAATCAAGGCCTGAATCAACTTTGGTTGAACTCATATATGGACTTATGATTGAAATATAAATCTAATTGCAAGTGATTTGGAGTCAAATGGGTTTTGATTCATTTGACAATTTCAAGTTCAAAGGGTGAACATGAGTTTGATTTGGGTTTGATTTTTGAATTTAGTTTTGGTTTGATAATTGAAGTTTGGGTTTATATTTAGATTCATCATTGAAGGATTGATTAAATCATGAAGAAAAATCAAGGGTTTGGCTTGATTTGAATTTGGTTTGGCTAAGTTCAAGAATTTAACTTGAAAGGCTTAGGTTGAATTTTGGTTGAATTTGGATTTGATTTTTTTGAATTGATTTTGGATATTTGAATTTATTTTTCATTTATATTTGTGAATATAAATGAGAATATAAATTGGTTATGAGAAAATTTCTTGAATTTGAATTGATTTGGGTTTGATTTAGGCTAAGTCCATAGGATAGAATCAAAGTGACTTAGGAAAGATTTTTGGAATTAGATTTCAATCATCAGCTTCAAACATTTGGAACTGATTTGAGTTTGAAGAAAATTAATTAAGTTGGAATTGATTTGAGTTTGACATGAAAGGAGGAAGTGAGGATCTGGTTCAAGCTATGGGGCAAAAGTTTTCTAACACCTCTAAGTCCTGGATAGGTTGAGTGTCCACCTAAACACTAGATGTGTCTTAAGACTAAGGAAACTCTTAGTATCTAAGAGAAGTCCTATGCCTAGGATGTAGGGGTTGAGAGCTCATTCTAAAAATGAGGTCAACAAAGGGCACCTAATAGGTGTGGTGTGACTGACAAGGAACACCACATATATTGGCATTGACCAAAATGATCAACAACTCCAAACGATCACAAGCACTAACAGAAATGATCTACTCCTAACCCAATGTGTAGAAGGAATCCAGAGCTTTGTGTTGAGTGACTCTACTCATGTTAAAGGAATGAGAGAGTAAAGGGGGAATGCACTAGGGATAGAGTATATGAACCTTCCACTAGGGAAATAGGTTCAAGTTATCCACAAGAGGATAAAGGGATTGAAATCTGCTGAGGGATTAGAAATCAAGATCTGCTGAGGAATCTAGAAAGATTTGCATCTCATTGAGGAGAAGCAGATCAAATGATTTGGATTTTTTGATTAGTTGTGTTTGTATTGATTGTTTGACTCCACAGGGGGAGATTGATTGGATTTGTTTTAGATTTTTAGATTTTGATTTTGGGATGAACCCTATTGGTTTGCAATGAATCACACTGAGTAAGAGCCATGGAGGCCTAAACCTAACTCAGATTTACCAATCCAAAGAGGTAGTCTACCAAACACATAGTAAGACTAGCCAACCAAAGGGAATGCCTTTCAGTGTGCAGTAGTTGTACTAGGAGGAAAGCAGAGTAGACTAACATCCTCCAAAGTAGGGACCAGTTGCTGGGGTGATCAATTGGCAAGGAAATGGATTGAACCCAACCTAGGGCTGACTATTGAGTGAATGCTGCTGGGGGATATAGATCAACTCAAAGATAGTCAAGATCATTTTTTTTTTAATTATTTTAGATGGATTCCATTGGTTTATGATGTCACACTGAGAAGAAGCTTATATTAGCCTAGTCACACAGGAGTAACTTCACTGAAGGGAGAATTATCTGACCAAAGGAGTGCCTTTCAGTTTGTAATGATCAATTCAAGAGAAGAAAGCATGGGGACTCATATCTTCCATTACAAAAGACCACTAGCGTGATCGGTTGTTTTGGGAAACAAATCAAACCCAACCTAAGGCTGCCCATTGATTTACGATAGTCATGCTAGAAAGGATATATCATAGCTTTACATCTTCCAAAGAAAAATGACTATCGAGGTAACCTGCTTGTGGAAAAATAGATTTAACCCAACCTAAGGGTGACTACAGAGTGAGTATCGACCCATGGATTTATCTCAACTCATGTAGTCAAGCAATTCATATAGGGAGTTATGCTGACACTGTCCTAAAGATAGGATGCTTGCTTGGGAAAAGGGGCCCTTTGGGGGCTTGAATTCCTAATTGATAAGAAAAAATTTTTGTTTGTTTGTTTAGTTTGTTTTGTTGTGGACCATGTTAGATGCGAGGGATCATATTGAGAAGGTGTTAATATTACCTAGAGCTATCTCAGATTTACTGAACCAAGGGAGAATCTACGCATCCATTGAACAAATTCTCCAACCACAGGGGCGACTATTAGGAAAGGAGAAACTTATTCAATCCAAAAGTAACCCAGGTAGTGTTTAAATGGGGTCACAAAGGATGTGATCCAAATAGAGTGCCCGTAGGGAGAGGGGCCGCTGAGGGGCTTGATCCAAAACCCCAGAGAAAATAATATCATAGGTATTCGATGACCAACTCATGGAGAAGGTGTTGGGACTCACATCTACCAATAGTGGTGTATCCATTGGGTGGGTCGCTATCGGCATAACAAACATCAACCAACCTAAGGTGCCCATCGGTTTGTAGCAATCACTGAAGAAAGCTGGGGACTCACATCCTTTGTTGAACTTATTCTGGGATAGTTTTTGTTGATGATGTCATCCGACATAGGATGACTACTGAGTGAATGCCACTAAAGGACTTATATCAACTCAAATGTAGTCAAGAGGGAAGAAGCCTCTGGGGGACTTACCCTAAACCTCAAATATACTCAACCTAGTTAGTGCATGATGATCAGTTCAGGAAGAAAGCTCGGGGACTCACATCCTCTTAAACAAAATCAACATGAGGTAGCTTACTAGCTGGGCAGTGATGACTACCAAACTAACAAGGTGCTAGTTGGTTTATAATGGTCAAGTTAGGAAGAAAATGTAGGGACTCACATCTTCCAAAATAAGGAACCATTAGGGTGACATACAAGTGAGGTAGCATGCAGACCCGACCTGGAGTAGCTAATGAGTGAGCGCCACAAGCGGCTTACTCCCACATCAAAATAGCCCGAGATAAAAGATATGTGTTTGTGCATGAAGGAATAGGATGCCTCTGGGGGACTCTTACACCTAGACCTCAAGGATGCTTAACCTAGTCAGTTCATGATGGTTAGTTCAACAAAAAAGCACGGGGACTCGCATCTTCTTAAAAAAAGTTAACATGAGGTAGTTTACTAGCTGGGTAGATAAGACTACCAAACTAACAAGGCACTCATTGGTTTGCAATGGTCAAGTTAGGAAAAAATCTTGGAGACTCACATCCTCTAGAAAATGACCACTGGGTGAGATACTAGCAAGGCAGCATGTAAAACCTGACCCAGAGCATCTAATGAATGAGTGCCACAGGGGGCTTTCTCCCACTCCAAAATTGCCAGAGATAAAAAATATGTGTTCATTTTTGTGCTTATGTTAAATGGAATATGAAGCCGCTTGGGTTCTCTCACACCTACCCTAAACACACTTGGGGAATTGGATGAAATGGTGCCGATGGCAAATTCTAAGAAAGGATGTTCTTGCAGTTCTCTCACCTAACAGTTGTGCTAATCAAAATAGGATGCCTCTTGGGTTCTCTTACACCTATTCTAATAACCTTGAGAGATTGTGTTTATGTCATGAAAGAGGGATATGATGCCTCTTGGGTTCTCTTACACTTATCCTAAACAGGTAATGGCAGATTTGCAAGAAAAGCAAACAATGCTTCAAAAGAAGAGAGGATTTTGATGAAATGGAATCAACTTTTTGTTCTTTTATTGATAATTATTTTCAAACATGTTTTATGCATAATATTTCTTCAAATAGAGCTCATTAATTGGAAGCATCAGGTGTTCCCCTTTACAATCAATGAGCTAATAAGATCCTCCTTGGTAGTCCTTCTCTATGACATAGGGGCCTTCCCAAGTCAGTTCAAACTTGCCTCCCATCTTTCGACGGGCAATAATTGGTTTCCTTAGGATTAACACAAGTTCTTCTACTTGGAAAGACTTAGGGCGGTCCAGCTTGTTGTGAGCTTAAATCATTTTCGCTTTGTATAACTCGAGGTTCTGGCATGCTCGTAGGCGACTCTCCTCCAAACCTTTAAGCTCTTCTAACCATAACTTTGCATTCTATTATGTAGTGATCTTGCTACCCAATGCTATCCTTAGTGATGGGAGTTGAACTTCAAAAGGTAGAATGGCTTTGGACCCATACACTAAAGAAAATGGGCTAGACTGAGTTGGGATTCTGTATGTGGTGCGATAGGCCCATAGGGCTTCAACCAACTGCTCATTCAACTACTGCTTATTGTCATCAAGTGTATTTTTTAGTATTTGAATGAAAGTTTTGTTGAATGCTTCTGCTAAGTCATTTGCTCTAGGGTAGTAGAAGGTAGAGTATCTCCATCTCATAATATACCATTCTTGTTGATTTGGATCGCGTCATTATTGGATATAATTCATCGAGGCACCCCGAACCTACATACGATATAGTTCCTAAAAATTGAAGCACATGTTGAGCTATGACTACTCTGAGTGGAATTTCCTCCACCCACTTTGGAAAGTAGTCGGTGCAAGCTAAGATGAACTGATGACCATTGAAAGAAACAGGATCGATAGGACCCACAATGTCAGTACCCCAATATTCAAATGGCCTTGAAGCCAATGTAGGGTGTAGAATGTTGGGTGGTTAATGTAGGACCACACCATGTACCTAACATTGATGGTATCTCTTAGCTACATCCATGCAGTCTATAATCATGACCGCCTGTCACACTTGATAGCATCCTTTTTGACAAATGCTGAGAATGGCTTATATCTCTCAAATAGGATGGAAATAAAGCGTCTTAGGTATGCCAACCTTCCTTGGAAAGATCTGAGTTAAGTTAAACTTTAGGAGGTGGAATTTCTAAGAAAGCTTTGATCTTTTCTGGATCTATTTCTATTCCCTAGTGTTGGACAACAAACCCAAGAAATTTTCCTAAAGCTACTATGAATGCACACTTCATGGGTTTCATTTTGAGGTTATATTGTCTTAACCTTTTCAAAACTACTCTCAAGTCAAAGAGATGGATGAGTTCATTGAAGATTTGAGTCACGACCCGTTGGTATGTAGCACTAACAATTTTAAGGCCGAAAGGCATGACCCTATAACAATTTATTTTGATTGGGGTTTGAAAAGTAGTGTTTCTTTCATCCTCAAGGAGCCATCTTAATTTGGTTATAGCCAGATGACCCATCCATGAAGGAGAAAACTACATGAGATGAGGCGATGTCCACCATTAATTAGTATAGGAAGAAAACTCATCCTTAGGACATGTGCCTTTAATTCCCTCAAATCGATGCATATGATTTGGCCATTCTTCTTCTTAATTAAGTACAGCTAAGTAGTTATTTTTCTTCCCGATGAAACCATTGATCGATTTCTTGACTTAAATGACCATTGTTCAATTTCTAATCGCATCCGTCTAGGAGCTTGCTTGATAGGGTTAGCGCTAGGATCTATTGCTAGTTTTTTGACTGCTACATCAGGAGATAATCTGAGAATTTCTTCATAACTCCATGCAGAGCAATCTTTAAACTTAGTTAATAGCCTAACTAAGTCATTAGTTTCTTTTCATTCAGTAATGAACTGATGTATGTCGGGCTCAGATTTTCTTCTGTCCCGAGGTTGATTTCTTTAAGCCTGTCGATTGTTGAATGGATCTCCTCTTCAAATTATGGTAGTGCATCTTTGATTTGGATCATCTAGATCATTTAAAGTTTCTAAACACACATCCTCATAAGGTTTGGTGTTGTGTGAAAAGAACCTATCAGACTCCAAATGATTGGTGATAAGTAAGCAATAATTATTATCATCGACTAGACCCACTATCAATCAAGTCACGATCTTGATTGTGCATCCACTGTTATTCAATAACTTTTGAAGTACTCTGACCTATGCTTAGACCATGTATAAGGAATCAAATCCTTTTTTGTAAGATTAAGAACACAAGGCGAGTACCAATCAAAATGTAATTCCATTAATTGTTTGTTTGAAATATCCTCAAGTCCTACATCAGTTTTTGGACTTGAGGATGATGATTGCAAAAAGAATCTTTTCAGCTTGACATCTCTAGAAGATTGAGGAGCTTCCTTAACTACTAAACCTTCAACTTTTTGAGATGAAAGTGAGGTTAGAGCTAAGGTTCCTAACTGCTACATGATAGTTTCACATATATTTGATTCGAATACATTCATGCTTTGTTTGAAGGTCTGGTCTTCATCGCTGTCTGGCTCATGTGTCACCTCTAATGAAACCTACTGAGAGGGGTTGGTTGGTATACTAATCACATTAGACTCATCCTTTGAGCCGGATTCCAAGTCTATGTGAATAGTAGGAGTACTCTTATGAACTGGAACAAAACCCTTGTTGGCTGATGGCCAACTATGGGGTCTTCCACCTCTAGAACAGCCTCTATTTCTGCCTTTGCTTTTGCCTCTACCTCTTCCTCAGAGATGTCGAATCATATTACCCACATGTCTATATAATCGAATAAACTATTTATGGAATGTGATATGTGGCTCTACTTCTTCGTTAATATCCCTTTCTTGTTAACATGGATTTTCATTTTTCTTTTCTTCTTCTTTTTCTTTTTCTTTTGCTGTTTCTTCTTTTTCATTTATATTTGAATTTTTTCCAAGTTCACGAGAAATGGTATTTTGAGGAAGATAGTAGGTCACATCCTCATATATCTCAACATCTATGACTGAAAATGACTTTTCATCTTTTGACACACTCAATCCCATCCTTCCCAACTTGATGCACTTGATGGAGGGAGAATGGAATCATCTTATTATGTATCAAAACCTATAGCAAGTGGAAGAAGTATTTGAATCAATGATATAAAACTTGGTTTCAGTCTTCCAGTCACCTATCTTTAAAGATAACACTATGGAACCTAAAGCACTCTGGCCTTGTTCATTAAATCTTTTCAATATCATTCGATCTCCTCAGAGTGTGGAGATGTTGATCCTCAAATAGGCAAGGGCCTTTAGACTCATAATGTTTACCGATACTCCTGGATCGATGAGAACTCTAGAAAGTCTGAATTTACCCATGTCTATCATAATTTAGAGGGGACAGTTGTACTCCATGTCCCCCAGAAGTAGGTCTTTATCTATGAAAGTGATTCCTTGAGCTTCTCTAAAATAATGTCCCTCCTCTCCAATGGTGGTCAGCTGAGCTAAGAATACTCTGGATTAAGGATAGCCTTGATTAATGATTCCATCATTTCTTTAGATAAGATAAGGGCATCGTATATGCTTAGCTTAGATGGCAAGTTTCTTAGGAGAGAGAAGGCATTGTAGTCCACCTTGGGTTGATCCTCCATAAGCATATCCAGGAGTGGAGCATCCTATGGAGGGCTTCTAGATCCTCTAAACCAATGACTTATTTTCCCTTATCTAGAGGTGCTTCCCTAGGAGGTAGAACCTTGCCACTACGGTGGTTGACTTCGGTGATCTCTTATGGCAGGGTAATGGAAGATTCTACCTGCACGTTAGGTTCACCTATAGCTTCTCCTATGGGACCCTCAGAATTAACTGATTCCAAGTCTATCTCAAGAGGTGAACCCATAGTATTTAGAGTAGGAAAGTCTAACTCTGAATTAGAAAGAGGAAGATCAAAGTTGTTATAATTTTTGTTTAGACTTGAAGAGTTTTCATTTGGAGTAGATTTAGACAAACCATCAGAAGTGACATAGATATAATTCAAACTAGATTTATTCTTCAATTTCTTGGATTTTGAAGGATGTACATAGTAGAAATCAAGTAAAGTAAGAGGCATGAGGGATTTGATGCCCTCATCCATCGATATAAGATGTCTACTAGAAGAAGAGCTAGCTGAAGTAGAGGTAGTCGATGATGTAGTAGCTGCAACTATGGACTGGAAGCTAGAATCAATCGGTGGTTATACTACTTCGCTATCCTGGGCGCTACTACTATTCTTGAGCTCCCCTTTCGAGTTGGATCTTGCAAACCTTCCTTCCTTAATGTTGGGTTTTGAGCTTTCTTAGGCACTAGGAAAGTTTTTGATTTTGGAGATAATTTTCTTAGAGATATGGGATAAGGAGATATCCCAAGCTTCTTTAATTTTGGTAGGATCACAAGTATCCCCAAGGATTACCATAATGAAATTAGATGGTTGTTTCATAAGGTATTCCTTCGGGATAACTATAGCACCGATCTTGAAGCGATGCTCAAGCAAATCCTTGAATGAAAATCAATCTTCTAAAACATGACCTAGCATGCAGTGGTAGGGCCAAAAGTTGGGATCATTGCTTTTGACCACTTCCTCCGGTCTCCTAGATTCGGGTAGCATAAAATCAGGCTTCGTTATGAGATTCTTAAAGATCATTATGATTACCTCCCTGTTAAATGAATAAGGCTTATTAAGTTTATTCGAAAGAGTAGGTGGACTGTAGATACCTGGCAGTAGGTATGTGTACCGCTACTGCTAATGATGTGGCTAAGGAGGAGGCGGTGCGGGCCATGGAGGCTGCTGTGGTGGCTAGTAGAGCTTCCTCAGTGGTGGTAGAGGAGGTGGACATGATGGCGGCAGAGCACGAGGTCTCTCAAACTGCTCTCTGGCTGACTGTTTCCACTTGTCTACTGCTATCACTACCTCAGGCTTCTTCTAAAAAGCTTTTTGTGGTTTCTGCTTTGTCGATTGGTCTAGAAAAGGTGACTGTGTGGCTTCTCCTTATAAGCTAGCCACCTTGTTAATTAGCTTCTCAAATGTTTTGATGGTGAAACCTTTGAGCATGATGGCAACTGGGTCATGGATATTCTTAAGTAGAATCATGATGGAAGGGTGTTCAGGTAGTTGTGGTTCACATTTCATACTCAAATTATGCCATCTGAGAAAGTAATCAATGAGGGATTTACTAGGGTTTTTTTGAGCCACAATGAGATCGCCTACAATCACCCTTTCCTGAGCTATAGCAAACCTCTTGATGAAGAGTTGCTCCAACTCAACAAAAGTCTTCACTGAACTGTTAGGACGTTCAACATACCAATCAAAGGCAATGCTTGCTATGCTACTAACAAAGAGATGGAAGAGTAAATCATCACTATCACTAGCATTGCAATAACTGGCCCTGAAATACGCAATATGTTGCCTTGGGTTCCCACTGCTATCGAAGCTTTTGAAAGAAGGTGGCACAAAACCCTTAGGATATTGGATGGCATCAAATTCTTCTGGGTAGGGTCTACCCTTTGGAACTGATGATCCTCCTCGGGCTTGAGCAAATGCTTCTCTCACCTACTGCTCAACCATGGTTTTGATATCTTTTTCTTGCATGGAGGTGCTATCCACTACCTTCCTATATAGGCTAGTGATTCTTTGCTCTACTAGAGGTAATGTCTTGAATGGATCCAAGACATGCACCAACTCTGGCTGACTAGTCTCAACTATAGTAGGATGAACTATCAGTGCTTATTTTTAAAGTGCTAAGAGCTCAAGTCTTGATGCTTCCCCATCCCATCTATTTGTTCATCTTTTTTGTTTTAATTACTAGGAGGTGTTGGGTCGAGTAGGCTGTGTCTTCCGCCTCACCTTCCATAGTTTGCTACTGGAGAGAACCGATCTACCATGTGTACCCCTTGAATCCTCTAATAAGTCATCTTCATTTGGGATCAAAGTGACCTTTTCATCTTCTAAATTAGACCGAGGCATATCCTAAGATTTCCTTCTTCTCCACTAGATGAGCTACTATGTCATCTAGGGATTGGTCCAACTACATAGGCATGAAACATCAAGTTTGACCAATAATGGGATCACTGTTATGAATAAATAAGAAACTAACCTCTGATGCTACTGGTGAGCTTATCTTATGAGGACTGTGCTCACTATAAAAGAGATACTCCTAACTGCCATTGGATTTAGGTGGAGTGGCACTCCTAGGAGAATCTATGGCCATAGAGATGACTGAACTATCTCTTCCTCCTTCAACTACTGTGACTATCTCCATAGCCTATTGTGGATGTGGTGGTGAAGGGACGACTACTATACTGAGGTCATCATTCCTTCTTCACCATGGGGGAAGAGCGGAGAGCTTGACCTAACCATGCCATGATGTAGATGGGGGATCTCTGGATGAAAGATCACCAATGGGGTTCTCTTCTCCCATGCACAACCTTCATGGCCTTGGCTAGAATAGTAGATCGGACATGTATGAGATGGCGCATAGAAGAACGGTGTGGTGGAGGCACCACTGACTCTCTTGAGATAGGAGCTCCTCTCTTATGATGTGTAGTCCCTATCAATAAGATACTATCAGTATGGTCGGCACGGGTAGCATGCCGATCTAGAAAGTCCACAAGTGTAGAGGCCATTGACTATGGCTATACCTCCCTGCTCCTGACATGAACTATGCGGCCTCTAGCCCTCTCCTACCTAAGCTGCCTGCCCACACTATGGGGAATAACTAATCTCAAATCAAATTGAGCCTCAGACTCAGATCATCTTAAGGCTCTGCCTACTTGGCATAAAATTGATTGGTGGTCGCTATACGACCTACTCCTCTCACTAACAGGTGCCACAAACTAAATCACTGGCAGAGGTGAAGCAAAAATCCTTCTATCAACCTCTTTATCAGACCCAAAGAGAGGCTGGAACTAGTTTTTTGTAACCAACGGGGAAACCAACCAAGGTAGCTCCTCTATAATAGACTGAGTGGCTTCCTCCAACTCCATAGAATTACGAGTGTGATACTGCTTGATCATGCAATTCTTATTTCTTTGTTGGGTCCTGGTAGGTTGAGCATAGTAGGAACTAGGCCCAACCTCAAAATCAAGGGAGACAATCCCTGGAATAAGGGGAGCCTTCCCCTTTGAGGGAGCCAGAGAGTGGGTACTAGCCCTAACTAGGGCAGCATGGGGAACAACATTACATTGGCACGATATTCTTTGTGGGAACATCACGCCTTCCTCTTAGTGAGGAATCTTCAAGTCGATGGCATGTCGACGGATGACTTACCGGTCCATGCTCTAACTAACGTGTGAGGGGTTCCTCACATGTAGCCCCTCAAGCCCCACCAAAGTGGATGAGGTGGGCATAGTCAGATAGTGGAAGGTTAGCCTGATCGAAGGCCAAATCCATCCCATGAGGAAACATTGAACACATATTTTAGGCTACCATTACAATCAACAGAAATTGAAACTAAAATTGAAACTAAAACTGACGCTGACTGAAAGTTTGCAATGTTGAAAATAAACTTGAATCACATCTCTATTTTGTTGATTTTTGAATTTAGATTTAGAATTTGAACCACACTCAACAACTTGAAAGTGTTAAGTGGGGCTCAAATGATTTATAAGAGATTTTGAGATTGATTGGAAAGAGGATTTTTGAATGTAGAATCCACTTTCAACAAATTTGGGTATGTTGAAAATGGGTTCAAGTATTTTGAAGAGATACTTCCATTAGGTTCATGTTTGAATTTTGATTTTTGATTTTGAGGACCATTTATTTAACAAATTTGAGTATGTTAAAGTAAAGGGTCAATTGATTTTTTTTTTTTTATTTGAGAATTTTGGAATTTACTCACTTAGCAAATTTGGGTATGCTAGGTGAGGTGTTTGAAAATAATTTCTTCTTTTCTTTGTTTGCTTTATTTTGTGAATCATTTGTGATTTTGAAAATGGAATCCTCATTTAGCAAATTTGGGTATGCTAAATGAAGAATCCAAATGTTTTGTTTTTTTTGAAAATTTTTTGAAAATAGGATTCTTAGCAAATTTGGGTGCTAAGGAAATCTAGTGTGTTTCTTGTTTTTGATTTTGAAAAAGATTCTTAGCAAATTTAAGTAAATCCTAATGTGTTTTTTTTTTGTTGAAGATTTTGAAAATAGGATTCTTAGCAAATTTAGGTATGCTAAGGAAATCATAATGTGTTTCTTTTTGTTTTGACTTTTTGTTTTGAAAATGGAGACTTCACTTTAGCAAATGTGGTATGCTAAAATGAAGTTCCAATGTGTTTTGAATTTTGTGAAATGGAGATTTCACTTAGCAAATTTGAGTATGCTAAATGAAATTCCAAAAATGTGTTTCAAATTTTGTTTTGAAAATGGAGACTTCACTTTAGCAAATGTGGTATGCTAAAATGAAGTTCCAATGTGTTTTGAATTTGTGAAATGGAGATTTCACTTAGCAAATTTGAGTATGCTAAATGAAATTCCAAAAATGTGTTTCAAATTTTATTTTGAAAATGGAGACTTCACTTTATCAAATGTGGTATGCTAAAATGAAGTTCCAAAATGTGTTTCAAATTTTGTTTTGAAAATGGAGACTTCACTTTAGCAAATGTGGTATGCTAAAGTGAAGTTCCAAATGTGTTTGAATTTTGTTTTAAAATGGAGACTTCACTTTAGCAAATGAAGTATGCTAAAATGAAGTTCCAAATGTGTTTTAAAATTTGTGTTTTGTTGATTTTGAAAAGAGAGATTTCAATTTAACAAATTTGGGTATGTAAGATGGAAATCATTTATGTTTCATTTTTAAAAGATGTAGTTTCTTCTATGATTTTTGCTTCTTTTTTTTTTGAAAGAGGAAATTCCAACCTAATCATATATGGAATATGTTAAGTGGATTTCAAAATAGTGTCATTTTATTTGAAATGAAATCTTCATTCAATAAATTGAATGGAGATGTTCATATGTGCTTTTGAAAGTTTTTTTTCTTGATTTTGATTGGAAACTCCATTCAATAAATGTGGGTATATTGAATGGAGAGGTTTCATATGTGCTTTTGAAAATTTATTTTGATTTGAAATGAAATCATTCAATAAATGTGGGTATATTGAATGGAGAGGTTTCATATGTGCTTTTGAAAATTGATTTTGATTTTGATTGAATGAAACCATTCAATAAATGTGGGTATATTGAATGGAGAGGTTTCATATGTGCTTTTGAAAAGGTGAAAATTCTAACTTAAAACATGTGGAATGTGTTGAGTGGAATTTCAAAGTTGAGATTTTGCTTGAAGATGTAACATCTATCCAACACATTTGGATGTATTAAATGAAAAGGCCCATCCTCAAATTTTGTGCTTTTTTTTTTTTGAAAATAAGATTGTTGGTTTTATTTTTGAAATGTTCTTACATGTAACAATTATGAAAATTGTTTGATGTAGTGCAAATATTTTATTAAGTGGAACAAGTGCTTTTGAAAAGCAAGCCTTTTATGAAGGATTTATTTTGTTTTTATTTTTGGAATGAACCTTTCCATACCATAGAAATGGTAAGGAGGAAGTCTTTAATTATTTTCTTTTTATTAAATTTTTATTTTCACCCATTGGTGAATCATTTAAGACCAAAATGGGGTGAGGTCTTAAAACCTAAAGATGTTAGCTAACTTAAGGATGAAATAAGCTAAATGGGAAGAAAGATAGTCTTGGATTTATACAAAAGTATAAACCCACTATCGATGCTTGGAGACAATAATCATTTACCAAAGATGGAGAGAGGAACAATCCCCAGCAGAGCCGCCAAAAAAAACCTGTGGTGAAAGAATATTCATAATCCTACCTTCATCTATCCCCTTTTGGAAAGAGGTTAAATAAAAACAAAAATATAACACCTTGTTGGGACACCACATAGATCCGTGGATGTTCTTATTAGGGTGATCGAGCACAGCATTGAGGAAAGGTGCATTATCTCAAAAGATAGAAGTTACCACCCTATAATGGACCTAATCACCTTAATAAGGACTCCTAGACTATGGGTCTTGAAATGTACCAGATTCTTACTTTACATGAAAAAAAAAGCAATATTTATTTTAAACGGGTTCATTAAGTTCCCTGAGGCAAGCCCCATAGTTAATTACATCCTAAGGAAGATTCTTAGGAATACTGATTAAGGTAAATGATTATTTTCAAAGGTAGGACTATCAATTGATTGGTTTATTTTAGAAAGTCAAGTGGGATCGATCAAGAGGAGGAGTTCTTATAAAGCCAAATGAAGATAAGTAGATGCTTAGGATACTAGTAAGCATCACTATCTATGGTTGGGCTTTACATTTTTGAAATTGAATTGATTTGTTTTAGTTGAATTTTTATTAGAAAGTTAGGGCTTATAATTCCATGATATAAGATCATGGAAATGCCTAAGAGGTGAGATTTATGCAGCCACAAAGGGAAGTAGCAATCTCTAAACCTAAATCTAGGAGCTTTAGCGAGGCCAAAGAACATGACCTAAATCTAAGGAAAATGGGTATTTGGTTTACCTCCACAAGAGAGGATAAAACCACATGTTGGACTTACAAATTGGGGGTGGTCACCAACTAACTCCTCCTACGATTTTAAAACATGTAGGCAAGTCAAATGCTTTTGCAAGATAGCTAAGTTGTTGTTTATTTAGAAAGAGACTAAGTTTTAAACACACTCCCTAAGAGACTAGATCATGTAGAGCATGATTTAATGACTTAAATTTAATACAAATTTTGTTACATTTTATTTTCATTTTGGACAATCAATTTGACACAGGCTTTAGGATTCATATGCCTAATGCATGAGAAATTAGATTATGGGCCAAAATTAGCAGGATAAAGAGGTGTGTTTCCACTATGGTTCTCAAAGGTCAAGCCAAGTTCTCTAGCAAAGGTGGAAGGCCCACAATCAAGAGTGAAATAATATGCTTTTTTATGCATGATGTGAGAAAGAAAATACAACATCTAGCTAAGGGGTTATTAGTTCTTTTATCTTTTTGATAACTTAGACTTTAGGTGAGGTTATGAGTTATTTTTTTTTAGTTTGAATTGATTAGTTGGATAGAAAATTTATTTTCTAAGAGCCTAATCAATCATACATACATCAAGGAATAAACTAGGAAAGATCATCTTAATGCATAAACAAACATCAATCAATTTATAAAGCTAGCACAAAGAATAAGAGGTTATTTATGGTCGCTTCACACAAACCCAAAAAATTTGGTAGGTGAGCTCTACCCTTATACAACCCAGATTACAAATGAATTAAATACAATCAAGAAGGAATTCATTATTATAGGGGTCTTCATTCTTCATTTCTTTATTTCTTTCGTTCTTCTTTCTTCTTTCTTTTTCTTCTTTTTGGTTAGTTGGAATGTGGTTGATCCAAAGGCTTCACATGGTACATAATAGGCATAGCCTTATAACCAATGTTCATCCTAATACCCATAAATCATTTCCAAAATCCTAATTATAAAATTACATGAAAATGGGAAAAAGAAATCTAACTAAAACCAAAATATAGAGATTAGCTAAACACCAAACAATCCCAAGCATGTATATATATAAGTTGGACTTAGCACCCACACATGGGTAACTAAGTCCACGCCTATTTTGGATTATGCTTAGGTATAAGCACTGCAGAAAATATATTTTATTACTCCCCTTAAGTACAATCCCTTGTAGAAGACAATGGTTAGACTAAGATGGCCCTACCATTCAGTCTATACATATACACCCTAACATCTTGACTAAAATAATACATAAAAAAACTAAAGCAAATATTAAACCATGCACTATCCTAACCTAAAGCTAGAACTGGCGACTTAGCCAAATGTGTGTGCTATTTAAGGTTTGTGTGGTATGCTTAGCTAGGCTTTAAGGTTAAAGTTTTCTAAGTATGAAATGTTCAACTTAGAGTGGTTTCATTTAAGTGATTTAGTTGCTTTGGTTGATTTTATGTTGTGATTTGATTGGTTTGAATGAACCTACAATTAATTACTAAGTTGTAAAGAGAGGAAAAAAGAAGAGAACTTCTCTTTCCTCTACCTTAAGTAATTTCTAAGGTAGATTCATATTTGATTTTTTATTTAGTGAATGTTTTATTATGTTTTTTAATTAATCCTAAGTTTAGATTTTCTAAACAAACCTATTAAAGAAAGGCATTTTAATATTAAGTAAAGTGAAATACTATCACAACACACAACACTTCATTTCTTTCCCAACATGTGTACATGCATATGGATGAACCTAAGCATATCTATACATGTAATGGAAGTGTTTAGCACACCTTAATGATGAATGCTAAGGGATGTTACAAAAGAAAATTTAGATCCTTCATGATGCATGATTTTGTTAAATAGAAAAAGGGTGATTCTTTTATCCATTTTTCATATGCATATTTACAAGTATAAAAGACAGAAGTGAGTATGACGCCATTATTAGCATCAGGGGTGTAAAGTACAAGACCTACTTAAAGCTACTTAAAGCTTCACAACCCGGATTGTCTAGAATAATATACCACTTTTCTTAAATACATGTGCATGTACAAAAAGAAATGCATGGAAAGAGAATCATGCAAAAGTTTATGTTTATTTGATTTTGGTTTGATTGTTTGTTTATATGTGTGATGTGGAATTCCTTCTTAAGTCATGACATAAGTGTATTGGAATAGATTTGAGCAAGTGTTATGTCCTTTTCAAATGGACTATACACTTTGCAAATCTTATACAATTCTATGTTAAGAAAGAGAGGAGAATCACAAATACACATTTTATACTATTGATATGCAAACTCATAAATAATCATAAGTAGCATACCTTTTAGTTAGGATATTTGGTTTATAAGTTTTGAAATTAATTTTGGATTTAATAGTGATAATAGCCATTCATATTCTTACTTTAGCTAAAACATGCAATTGACATAAAGGAAACATTTCATTTTTAATTTGATTTTTAAAAGGCATGAATGTATGATTTTCATATGACATACACATTTAGCATGCTAGGAAAGAAATAAAGTGATGAATGCATGTAAATTCATTCACCCTAATTAATTCCTAAAGACAATCCTATAGAATAAGATTATTTAAAGAGAAATCAAAATTATTTCAAAGAGATTTTTGTTTTGTTTTGAGTTTGATTTGAATTTAAAAAATGTGAAAAGGTTTGCTGGTCCTAACTCATTTTCCACATGTGTATAATGTTTTAGTTTTTTTTAGAACCATTAGATGATTTTTATATTATGTTTAGGTCAAGGTGTGAATAAAGTGAATTAAATACCCCTTACCTACACCACTTTAACATATTTAATCAAATAATTATGAGCCAATGTATGACATAAAATCACACAAGGAATTTAAATTAGCAATGCACCTAGGAAAGAAAGGGCCCAATTGAATTGGCTCACAATTAATTATTAATTAAGCTAAAAAGTTTAATTTAAGTACTTTCATAACCCTTCCCACACATGTGGGTTGGATTTTCATTTCCTTAAGTTACTTAGGTTTTGAACACCTAAGCACCTACCCAAGATGAATTGGTTAAGTTTTGGAATGTTTTTAAAATTTTATCAGGTTAATTAAGTAGGTGATTAGTGGATTAGCCCTTAATTAAGTTTAGATGAAGGAAGAAAAGGGGTTTAATGAATTGCTTGAGGAAAATATCCCAAAATTATTCCATAAACCTCTTATTCACATTAGATAAGCTTCATTAACTTAATAAAGGGATTAAACCACTTTTCACATGTTTAATTAAGCTTAATTATATTAAGAGAGTGATTAAGATTAATTAATTGATTTCCTAATTAACTCATCAATAAATCCCAAGAAAATTTGAGGAGAGGTCATCCCACTAAATGCATCTAGAAATTTGAAATGAATTAATGAATTAATTAGGAGTAATTAGAGTTATTAATTTTCACTAAAACCTAATTAAGGAAATGTATGACTAAAATCCATTAGAAATAATTTTTGAATTTCTTTTAAATTATCTTCAATGCATTTTATTTTATATTTTTTAATTTTTCTAGATTTAGTTATGAATATTTGAAGATTAATGATTAAGGAATTAATTAAAACCCTAATTATATAACTAATCCCATTGCCATGTGGACCGACATGCAATTTCCATGTGGCGATGGGATTCATCACTTAAGTTGTCACATCCTAATGCCACGCGTCATTGCGGCTTTCTCTCTCTGATCTCGATCAAAGATTGGATGGTTGAGATCAAGCCCATGGTTTTTAAAGGGATTAATCATAGATCCTACTCAGATTGATCAGGATCATCCATCCAAAATGTGCAGATGGACGGTCCATGATCTGTCACTGAGCTTGCCTATGGGAGAGGGGATCTGGCCACTCTTTAGGACAAGATCTGAGCTCGATTGAGCTCATATTGAGCTCAATCTTTACCCACACTATCTAAGAGTAAGCACAAGTAGATCTAACAACCAATTTTACTTGAGGTGAAAATTCTCTTCACAAAGGATCACACACTCCCTATTATAGGCTCAGTTTGAAGGCATACCTCAACGAAGGCTATCACCGGTGCTCTCAACTATCAAGGTAGCTTCATCTAGTAGAGGTGAAGCCTTGTTGAAAATTTGAGGGGTTTAGGATGAGTGGATCTTCCTATGGACCATGCTCCTCTTCAAATTCCACCCCATTACCTTTGAAGCTTGGAAGAAGCTTTGAATGAGTTTTATTAGGCCATCTGAAGATGTTTGAAGGAGGAATTGGATTGGAATTGTGTATTAGCTAAGTTGGAATTTTCCTTAGCCTCCCTATTTTGCTTGAGAAGAGGAGAATGGGAAATGCTTGGGAATTGCTTGAGGAAGCTTAGGTGCTAGCTCTAGGTCTCTCAGCTCAATCAGTGTGAGTGTCTTGGATTCAAGTGAAATGAGGGAGTATACCTCCCCTTGAAGGATCGATGGTGAGCAAGGCTTTGGCATTTTGATCAAATTCACCTCCTTCAATGTGTTATTTGGATGTTAAGGGTTGCACATGGTTCATTTTTTTGGGGGGGGTAGTGGACAAGTGCCATGTGCTGATTTTAGTGGAGGTTATTTCCACATGCTTGAAATGAAAGGTGGTCTATTTTGGCCTTGGGTTTGGTTTGGTTGACCCAAACCCATTGTCATGTGCACCATGATCACTAGTGTCCACTTGGTCAACTAAGAGGGTGCCAAGTGGCCATGAAGATTTGACCAAATTCTAAGTGAATTTGGCCAAGAATTACCATTTGACTTAGGGGTAAAATGGTCCTTTAGTTTAGATTTCAGTTTGAATATGTTTAGTATGATTTAAAATTGGGTTGGGCCAAGTTTCAATGATTTTGGAGTTGATTTGATATGATTTGGCTCATGTTGACCCATTTAGGTCAAAATGGGTCAACTTGGGTCAAGTTGACTAATTGGTCAAATTAGGTCAAACCAAGGGTTGGGTCAAGTTCAAATGATCATATGAACTGATTTGGTATCTTTGTTTCCAATCAATTTGGTTTATATTTGGATTGGTTTATTTGACCCATTTGACATATTTGGGTTGGGTCATGGGTTCGCTTAGGTTTCGTTCGTCATTTGAAATGTAGGTATCTTTATTTCCAATCAATTTTGGTTTAATTTGATTTTGGTCAATTTGACCTTTTAGGTCAAGTTGGGTTCATAGTCAATTGATCTATGTTGGGTTTAGTTGGAATTGAGGCTTTGATCAAGTTCAACAAGTGATTTGGAATGAACATGACCCATTGATTTCAATCAATTTGGTTTGACCATTTTGACTTTTTAGGTCAAGTTGGGTCAACTTGGGTCAATTGGCAATTGGGCTAGGTTAGGCTCAAATGATGATTTGTTCAAGTTCAAACATTGATCATGAATGAGTTTTGATCAATGGTTTCAATCAATTTGGCCTATGGTGGATTTTGGCTAGTTTAGGTTTCATTTTGGCTAAGTGTTGACTTGGTCAACCCTTAGGTTTGACCTGGTTTGACCCAATTTGAGTGATTGATCATCTCATGATTGTTGCTCACAATGTGAGGCTTAGGATAAGTTCAATCCAATTTGGGTAGGATTAGAATTTGGCTCAAAAGAGGTACTTTTGGTCACTTTGGGTCAAGTGAGCCTAAGTGGGTCAATTGACTTGATCAAGGCTTGAATCAGGTTTGGTTGAACTCACATATGGACTTATGGTTGAAATATAAATCCATTTCAAGTGATTTGGAGTCAAATGGGTTTTGATTCATTTGACAATTTAAAGTTCAAAGGGTGAAAATGAGTTTGATTTGGGTTTGATTTTTGAATTTAGTTTTGGTTTGATGATTGAAGTTTTGTGTTTCTATTTAGATTCATGATTGAAGGATTGATTGAATCATGAAGAAAAATCAAGGGTTTGGCTTGATTTGAATTTGATTTGTCTAAGTTCAAGAATTTGACTTGAAAGGCTTAGGTTGAATTTAGGTTGAATTTGGATTTGATTTTTTGAATTGATTTTGGATATTTGTATTTATATTTCATTTATATTATAAATATAAATGAGAATATAAATGGGTTATGAGAAAAGTTCTTGAATTTGAATTGATTTGGATTTGATTTAATCTAAGTCCATAAGATAAAATCAAAGTGACTTGGGAATGATTTTTGGAATTATATTTCAATCATAGGCTTCAACCATTTGGAATTGATTTGAGTTTAAAGAAAATCAATTAAGTTGGTATTGATTTGAGTTTGACTTGGAAGGAGGAAGTGAGGATTTGGTTCAAGCTATGGGGTAGGCAAGTTTTTCTAACACCTCTAAGGCATGACCTATTCATATGGCTAACTCTTCTAAGTCTCTAGGGCTAGGTTGAATGTCAACCTAATCACTAGATGTGTCTTAAGACTAAGAAAACTCTTAATGTCTAACAGAAGTCCTATGTCCAGGATGGAGGGGTTGAGAGCTCATTCTAAAAATGAGGTCAACAAAACTAAAAAAATAAAATGAAAAATAAAATCAAAACCAAACCTAAACCTAACCTAGAAAGAAAATAAAATCATAAATAAAAACTAAACTAAAATAAAATAACTAAAAACCTAAACTAAACTAAAAAAATAAAAAATCTAAATAAAATAAAAACTAAACCTAAAATAAAAATATAATAAACCTAAAATAAAATAAATAAAAACATAATAAAAACCTAACCCTAAAAATAAACCTAAAAATTAATAACAAATAAAACATAAACCCTAAACTAAAAAAAAACCTAAACATAAAATAAAAACCTAAACTAACCAACTAAATAAATAAAATAAAATAAACCTAAACCTAAACTAAAAAAATAAATAAAAATAAACCTAAAATAAAACCTAAAACCTCAACCTAAAAAAAATAAAATAAAACCTAAACCTAAACCTAAAAAATATAAAACCTAAACCTAAAAAAAAAAAAAAAAAAAAAACTAAACTAAAAATAAACCTAAATAAACCTAAAGTAAACTAAAATAAATAAACTAATAAATAAACTAAATATAAAAAATAAATAAAATAAAATAAACTAAAATAAATAAAATAAACTAAATAAACCTAAACCTACTATTTTTGCTTAATTTAAAAAATGTAAAAGAAAAAAATAAAAATAAATAAATAAAACCTAAACAAACCCTACCCTAGGCCAAACCTAAACCCAACCCTAAACCCTAAACCTCAAAAGCCTAAACACTAAACCCTAAAATCTAACCACTAAACCCTAAACCCTAAATCTAAACCATAAAACCTAAACCCTAAAACTGACTAAACTAAAAATAAAGTAAAAGCCTAAAATAAATAAAATAAAATAAATAAACCTAAAAACATAAAATAAAGAAAATAAAATAAAAAAACCTAAACTAAAATCTAAACCTAAACATAAAATTAAAAAATAAAATAAACTAAAATAAAATAAAAAAATAAACTAAAATAAAAAATAAAATAAACCTAAATAAAAACCTTAATAAATAAAATAAACATAAAAATAAAATAAACCTAAAAATAAAATAAAATAAGAACAAAATAAAACCTAAATAAAAATAAAAACTAAAAATAAAACCTAAAAATAAATAAAAAATAAACCAAACTAACTAAAAAAAAACTAAACTAATAAAAATTAAACAAACAAAATAAAATAAGCCAAAATTTAAACTAAAATAAACTAAATTAAAATAAATAAAACATAAACCTAAACTAAATTAAACCTAAACCTAAAGTAAATAAACAAATTAAAAAAAAAATAAACTTAAACCTAAATCTAAACTAAGAATGGACAAAACCTAAACATCATAAACACTTAGTTTAGATCTCTAAATAAAAAGGCATCGATTAAATAAAAATAGCTGAAATGTGGTTAAATAAGGCACATGGTAGTGGCAAATATGATGGAAGATCCCACAACTGAAATGATGTGAACTAAAAAAAAGAATGGTCGATCCAAGCTATGGAAATAAATAGAGACTAGACAAATTAGAAGCTCTAGGCTCATGATCTATGATCACTTATGTCTTAGAAAACTTGGTGTGTTACTTGGTTGATGAAATTGAAAAGAATAAATGTTGAATCTGAATTTGTTCTCTATTAAAAAAAATCTTAAACCCTAAACCTTCAACTAAAACTTAAAGCCTAAACCTTAAACCCTAAACCCTCAAACCCCTAACCTTAAACCCTAAATCCTAAACCTAAAATAAACCTAAACACAAAATAAAACCAAACCTAAAAAAGCTAAAACCTAAACCTAAACTAAATAAAAACCTAAAAAATAAAATAAATAAATAAATAAATATAAAATAAAGAAAAAATAAACTAAAATAAACCTAAAAAAAATAAAAGAAAATAAAATAAAATAAAAACTAAAAACTAAAGTAAAATAAAATAAAGAAAAACCTAAAATAAAGTAAAAAATTTTAAAACCTACATAAAATAAAAACCAAACCTAAAATAAAAATAAAATAAATTAAAAACTAAAAAAAATAATTAAAAAATAAAACCTAAACCCTAAACTAAGAAAAACCTAAACCTAAAATAAAAATAAACTAAAATAAATTAAACTAAAATAAATAAAACCAAAACCAAACCAAAACCAAAACCCAAAATAAAATAAAATAAATTAAAAAAAAACCTAAACCTAAACAAAAAAATTAAACCTAAAAATAAACCTAAAGTAAATACCTAAACCAAAAAAATATAATAAAATAAAAACCAAAACCTAAACCTAAAAATAAAAAATAAAACCAAAACTAAAAAAAATAAAATAAATATAAAACTAAATTAAGAAAATAAACCTAATCCTAAACCTAAACCTAAATAATAATTAAAAATAAAACTAAACTATAATAAAACCTAAAATATAAACTAAACAAATAAAATGAAATAAAATAAACTAAAATAACTAAAGTTAACTAAAATAAATAATTAATTAAATGAATAGACTTACCAATTTGTTTATTTAAAATCAATTTTAAAAATTTTAAAATACCCTACCTAGGCCCAGGCCCTAAACCACATCCTAAACCTGAACCTAAACCAAATCCTCCTTAACCCTAACCACTGGCCCCAAAACCACAAACTCCACAACCCTAAACCCTGATTAAGGCCTATCCTAAATATGTGAACCCTAATCTAGCCCTAAAGCCTGAACCCTAGGCCTAAAACCTAGCCTAAACCCTAGAGCCTAAACTAAAATATTAAAAATAAAATAAATAAAACCTAAAACAAAAAAACTAAATGTAAAATAAAATAAAAAATAGAAAACCTAAACTAAACTAAATAAAATAAAATAAACCAAAAAATAAAAAACTAAATGTCAAATAAAAATAAAATAAAATAAGAACAAAAAATAAAACCTAAACCAAAAATAAAACTAAAAATAAAATCAAAAATAAATAAAAATAAACCAAACCTTAACTTAAAAAAAAACCTAAACCTAAAATAAAAATAAAATAAACAAAATAAATAATCCAAAATCTAAACTAAAATAAACTAAATTAAAATAAATAAAACATAAACCTAAACCTAAACCTAAACTTAAAAGTAACTAAATAAAATTAAAAAATAAACCAAAACCTAAACTAAACCTAAAATGGATAAATAAAATTAAAAATATAAACTCTAATAAAGTGATTATATAATGATATATATACTAAATAAATGATAAAAAGATTAAATGATGAAGATCCCACTACTAAAATTATAAACTAAAAAGAATAAGATATGGAAAATAAAATAGTTATCTAAAATAACTAGGCTCAGATCTATGTCATCACTTATGTCTTAGAAAACTTGGTGTCTTATTAGGTTGATAAATAAAAAGAATAAATGTTGAATCAATTTGCCTATTAAAAAAATCTTAAACCCTAAACCTCAACTAAAACTTAAACCTAAACCTTAAACCCTAAACCTTCAAACCCCAAACCCTAAACCCTAAATCCTAAAAATCTAAACCTCAACTCTAAACCAAAACACTAAACACACAATAACCATAAACCTAAACCCTAGCTAAAACCTAAACTAAACTAAATAAAACAAAAAAATAAAATAAAATAAATAAAAAGTAAAATAAAAAATAAAACATAAACTAAAACCTAAACCTAAACCAACTTAAAAAAAAGAAAAAAATAAAATAAATAAAACTAAAAACTAAAGTAAAATAAAATAAAGAAAAAACCTAAAATAAAATAAAAATAAAATAAATAAAATAAAACTTAAAAATAAAATAAATTAAATAAAACTAAAATAAATTAAAAAAATAAACCTAAACCATAAACTAAGAAAAACCTAAACTAAAATAAAATAAACTAAAATAAATTAAACTAAAATAAATAAACCAAAACCAACAACCAAACCCAAATAATAAAATAAATTAAAAATAAACCTAAACCTACAAAAAATTAAACCTAAAAATAAACCTAAAGTAAACTTAAACCTAAACCAAAATAATAAAAATAAAAAAACCTAAACCTAAAATAAAAAAATAAAACACTAAAAATAAAAATATAAAACTAAATTAAAATAAACCTAATCCTAAACCTAAACCAATAATAAACTAAAAATAAAAAAAAAACTAATAAAACCTAAATAATAAACTAAAAATAAAATAAACTAAAATAACTAAAATAAACTAAATAAATAATACCTCTTGCCTTTTTTAAATAAAAATTAAAAATTTAAAATCACTCTAAACCCTCCATCCTCATGACCCTCCCTACCATGACCTAAACCCTGACCCTGACTAAACTAAACCCTATAAACCCCTACCAAAACCCTAAACCCACAAATCCACTAACTGACTATCTGACTGACCCTAAAAACCTATAAAATCCTAAACCTAAAATATTAAATAAATAAAATAAATAAAAGAACTACCTAAAAACTATGTAAAATAAAATAAAATAAAAATAAAAACTAAACTAAACTAAAATAAAAAATAAAAAAATAAAACTAAATGTCAAATAAAATAAAATAAACCTAAAATAAAATAAAATAAAGAACAAAATAAAACCTAAACCTAAAAATAAAACTAAAAATAAAACCTAAAAATAAATAAAAAATAAAACCCAAACCCTTAACTAAAAAAAAACCTAAACCTAAAATAAAATAAAATAAACAAAATAAAATAATCTAAAATCTAAACTAAAATAAACTAAATTAAAATAAGTAAAACATTAACCCTAAACCCTAAACCTTAAACCTAAACCTAAAGTAACTAAATAAATTAAAAAATAAACTTAAACCTAAATCTAAACCCTAAGAATGAATAAACCTTGGCTAAATCACTAAACTTAGTCTAGATCTTAAATACAATGATTATAGTTGGTAATAAAGATATGGTTGTGGTGACTAATAGAGTGTGGGCGATAAACCTGGTAGTAAAGATAATATGATAGATCCCACTACTAGAAATGGGGTAGTTTTGATGGGAACTAGAGAAACTAAAGAACATAATCACTATGGAATTATGTCTTTAAAGTAAACGATTCTAGTTATCTAGAACCTATGCTCAGATCTATGTCATCACTTATGTCTTAGAAAACTTGGTGTGTTAGTTGATAAAATTGAAAAGAATAAATGTTCATTTAAACTCTATTAAAATCTTAAACCTAAACCTTCAACTAAACCCTAAACTAAAAACAAACCCTAAACCCTATAATACCCTAAACTCTAAACCCTCCCTCCACTAAACCCTAAATCCTAAACTAAATCCTCCTCCCTAAACTAACTCTAAAACCTCCTAAAAAACCCTATATCCCTAAACCCTACACTAAACTTCTAATACATACCCTACTACCCTAACTAAATCCTCCTAACCATAACCTGATCCTACCTGGGCTCTAGATAAACCTACTGCTCATTAACTCCCTAAACCCTCCTAAATAAACCTCCTCTAAATAAAACCCTCATAAATAAATAAATAAATCTAAATAAATAAAATAAAAAATAAAATAAAATAAAACATAAACTAAAGAAACTAAACTTGACCTAAACCTAAACTAAAACTTAAAAAATAAATAAAATAAAATAAAACTAAACTAAAAATAAAATAAAAAAAACCTAAAATAAAAGTAAAATTAAAACTAAATAAAAACCTAAAAAAAAATAAAATAAACCTAAAATAAAATATTAAAAATAAAATAAATAAAAATAAAATCTAAACCTAAAACTAAAAAAAAAAAACCTAAACCTAAAATAAAAATAAAATAAACCTAAACTAAAGAAATAAATTAAATAAACCAAAAAAACCAAAATAAATAAAATAAAATAAACTAAAATAAACCTAAAACTAAACAAAATAAAACCTAAAATAAAAAATAAAAACTAAACCTAAAAAAAATGATAAAATACATAAACCTAAAATAAAAATAAAAAAATAAACTAACTAAAAAAATAAAATAAATGTAAACTAATTAAAAATAAACCTAAACCTAAACCAACCTAAATAAACTAAAATAAAACCTAAACTATAATAAAAAAAACCTAAAATAAAATAAAACTAAAATAAAATAAAAAAATAAAACAAAATAAAATAAATAAAAATAAAAAGAACTAATAAATAAATAAATAAAATAAATAAATGAACCTAAACTTACTTTGTTTGTTTAAAATAAAATAAAATAAAAACCCTGCCTACTAAAAACTAATAACTAAACCTGAGCCCTAAACCCAAAACTAAACCATAAAACAACACCTAAACCCAAACTAAACCACCTAAACCCTGACCCTACCCACCCTCCTAATCCTCCCTATGTGCAACCCTATCCTCCACTGAGCCAATCTGATAACCTCCTAAAAACTAAAAATAAATAAATAAAAAACCTAAACTTACCTAACCTAAACCTAAATGTGAAATAAAAAAAAGACTAAACTAAACTAATAAATAAAACAAAAATAAAAAATAAAAAATAATAAAATAAAATAAAAATAAGAAATAAAACTAAATAAACATAAACAAAAAAAAAAACTAAAACTAAAAAAAACTTAAAATAAACAAAATAAAACCTAAACTAAAAATAAAATAAATAAAATAAAAATCTAAAAACATTAAACTAAAATAAAATAAAATTAATTTAAAATAAAACCTAAACCTAAACTAAAATAAAACCTAAAATAATCTAATGAAAAAACATACACAAAATAAATAAAACCTAAAATAAAAGTAAAATAAAATAAACCTAAACCTAAAAAAATAAAAGTAAAATATAACTAAATTAAAAAACAAACTAAAACCTAAACCTAAAATAAACTAAAATAAAACCTAAACTAAAATAAATAAACCTAAAAACTAAACTAAATAAAATAAAATAATAAACCTAAATAAAAATAAAAATAAATAATAAAATAAATAAAAAATAAACAAAATAAACCTAAACCTACTGGTTTGCTTTTTTAATAAAATGAGCCATAAACCTAAATCCTAAACTAACCATAATAACTAACCTGGACTAAATAAACCCTAAACCCTAACACTACCCTAAACCCTAAACCTAAACTAACAACCTAAGCCCTAAACCTACTAAACCCTATCACTAAAAAACCTAATCCTAAACCTAACCTAAAACCTAAACCTAAAACATAACCAAATAAACCATACCTAAACCCTAACCTAAACCCTAAATCTAAACCTAAAGCAACTAAATAAAAAAATAAACCAATTATAAACCCAATAACCTAAAATGAATGCATGAAAGGAACATCATCGTCAACTAGGCTCAATCTAGATCTAGCGGTGGAGGTGTAGGCGGTGGCGGCGATTATCGCAGTGGTGGTGAATCTTGAGGTGATGGTGGATATGAAGGTGGTGGTCAGAGTAGTGGAGGTTATGGATGTGGGAAGAGTGACATAGGTTACAGTCGTAGTGGTGGCCAAGGGAGAGATCAAGGATATGATGGCAGATCCCGCTACTCGAGGTGAGGTGGTTCTAATGATAAGAATGGCCTGATCTACTACTTATGGCTGTCTTTATATTGAGAGATAATTCTAGTTATCTAGGGTTTTTGATTTATGCATGCTCATTTTTTATCTGTCATTTCTTATGTCTTAGAAAACTTGGTGTGTTACTTGGTTGATGAATCTAAAAAGAAGAAATTTTGAATTTGTTTTTTAAAAAAACCAAAAAACTAAACCAGACCCTAAACAAACCTAAACCCACCCTCCCAAACCACTAAACCTACCAAATACCTAACCACACTTAAACCTAAACCCACAAACCCACCCTAAAAAACCCCCACTAAACCCTAAATCAAACTCTAAAGCTAAAACCTAAACCTAAACTAAATAAAACCTAAATAAAATTAACTAATAAAATAAAATAAATAAAATAAATATAAATAACCTAAACATAAAAAAGAAAATAATTATAAAATAAAACCTAATTAAATTAAAAATTATAAACCTAAAATACATTAAAACTAAAAAAATAAACCTAAAATAAAAAACTAAATAATTTAAACCTAAATAACTTAAAACTTAAAATAATTAAAATAAACCTACCTAAATAAAACCTAAAATAAAATGGATAAACCTAAAGATATAACTACTAAAACAATAAACTTAAACCTAAATAACACCACTACTATAAGATAAATAAAATAAAACCTACTCAAATAAATAAAACATAAACCTACTAAAATAAAATAACTTAAACTAAATAAATATAAAACTAAACTAAAATGACTACCTAAAAATAAACTAAAATAAATAAACTACTAAATAAAATATAAATAATAAATAAATAAATAAACTAAATATAAAAATACTAAATAATAATTTTTATTTAAAATAAATAATAAATAATAATCTAAAATCCTAAACCCTCCTAAAATAATGAACACAACCACAAACCACCCTAAACCTAAATACCCTAAAAACCCTACTAAACCCTAAATGACCCTAAACTATAAACCCTATAAAACCAAACAAACCTGACAAAATAAAACCTAAAAAAAAAAAATGAAAATTAACTTAAATAAATAAAATAAATAACTATAACTGACCTAACTTAAAACCTATGTAAATGTAACCTAAACCTACATATAAAATGGATAAAAAATAAAACACTAAAAATAAAATAAATAAAATTTAAACTAAAATAAAATAAAATAAACTTAAATAAAACCTAAAATGATTAAAACTACATAAAATAAAATAAAATAAACTAAAAAATAAAATAAAAATAAAACTAAATAAACCTAAACATAAAAATAAACATAAAATAAACTTAACAATAAATAAAATAAACCTAAACCATTACTAATAAAATAAATTAAATTTAAACTAAAATAAACTACTAAAATAAATAAAACCTAAACCTAAATAAATAAACCTACTATAAACTAAAAAAAATAATTAAATTAAAATAAATAAACCTAAACTAAAAATAAACCTAAATTAAACCTAAATAAACTTAAAATGTAAAATAAAAAAATAAAATAAAACCTAAATATAAATAAAGAAATAACCTAAACCTAAAAAATAAATAAATAAATAAATTAAAATGCATGATCTAAACCTAAACCTAAAACAACTAAAATAAAAACCTAAACTAAATAAAATACCACAAAATAAATAAACTAAAATAAAATAAAATACTTAAATAAAATAATCTAAAAACTACTAAATCCCTAAACCTTGTATCCTAAATCCTAAATCCTACACTACCCTACCATAAATCCTAAACCTAAACCCTAAACCTAACCATACCCTAAACCTTAAAACCCTAAACCCTATCCAAATATCTTCCTACATGACCTACCCTAAACCCTAGCTAAACCCTAAAATCTATATTCAATAAGAAATTTTCAAATCATCATAGTATGTTATTTTGTAACTTGACTATTAGAGATTTGAATACCCTAAACCCTAACCCTAAATCATATTATAATACTATATATTATAATATAATGTAGCATCATATATTTGAGCATGTAGTAATGAGTTTTGGATGTTATAAGATGTTTTGAAATGTTTTAGTATATTATGGATTGTGCTTCTAGTCTATATTTATATAAATCATAAAATATTGATTTAATAAATGAGATGAAATTTTCTAAACTAGTGGGAATTAGGTTGTAGTACCAAAGGTGTTCTATGACACTTGTAGTCTAAAAAGTAAGATTTTATGTTCAAAATAAATATTATATGTTCTAGCATAGTAAACATCATATATAATATATTTCTACCCATTTTAATATCTTTTAGTATTTTAATCATGCAGTGAGCCTACACTAAATTATTTATAAAATGTTGATTTAGAATTTAAAATGGTTAATGGCCAAATTCATAATAGGTAGAGCATGCCATCATAATATATTATTTTAATTTAAAATATGTAAGTGATACGACTAAAAATATATAGTTTTTTTTTGTTTAGACTAATATGATGATTTTTTATCTTAAGCAATCCCTTATGATGTGATATACTAATATAATATATTATGTTATAGTGTATTGTAATATGGATGTCATAACATAGTGTAGTATCATGAATTATATATATTACTACTTGTTGTTTAGCATATTTTAGTTTGTTATAGTATGATGTAGTAAGGTTTTACTGGTATAATTCATAAAAATACTAATTTCTAGGCAGAGATGATAGGATTTGGCAAAATTTAATGTAAGAATTAGGGAAGATCATTTGGGGTGTGCTATGGTGTGTCATTTAATCAAACGAATGAATTTTGCATCCAAAATAAATGTTCCTTTCTCAACTAAATTTTATAAACTTTTGCTTGAAGTGATTCATTTTAAGGTCTATTTAAGATAATTTAAAAGGTTGGATGGAAATTTGGCCAAATTCATGGCAATACCAAAGCAACACCATAATATGTTATTTTGTACCATTTCTAATAGAAAAATAACAATTTTACATCCAAAATGAACATTATTCATATTTTGAGAAAATTTTATTATTTGTTCCTTTAAAGTGATTCTAATGATGGTGAAATAGATGTAGATGTTATTAGTAGAATTCAAGTTATGGTTGAATAGAGGAATGCATTATTGTGATAAAAGTTCCATAAACTTTGGAAAATTTTATAAGATGATGGTAAGATGATGACTTATGGTGTAGAATGTTCAATAAAAAAGAACATAAGACTAAGTTTAGTGTTAAAGAGATAAATCTTTGAGGTGGATGGTGGCTTTACTCAGAGATAGAATACAAAATAGTATATTCAAAAAAATAAAGTAGCTCTCATTAGATAAGATTAAATGTTAGATGGTTTGGCCACATAAAGCTGATCATGACCCAATTAAAGAGTAGATGCATTAGATTTGCCTTATGTTAAGAAAATAAAAATACTTGGTTAAGATGTATGAAAATGATCTTATATACTTGATTTAAATGAGAATTTAACTAGGACACAATGGAGATGAAGGATTCATAGAATATATTAATGTTAGTTGTTGTTGTTATTGTATTATAATATAACATCATATATTATAATATAATATAATGTGTTAATTCACACTATAATAAGTTTAGCATGATATTGTATAGTTAGTTTGATCTTGCACCATCACAAATCATAAAATGTTGATTACAATGTTAAGATGATGTAATTTGAATGAATACATTATTATACTTTTGTTTGAATTATTAAAGGTGTGCATAAGAGAAGAGAAAAGATTTGATGAGAATTCCATGTCAAGGACATGGAGGGAGATCCGCCAAGGGATCACACATGCATTTGACATGACATGTGAGGGGACTATGTCGAGGGCATAGAAGAAGAAAATTTTATGGGGATAAGGTTTGAATTTGATTTGATTTTGTGGAAAGAAGATCTACTAGGGATAAGAATCTATAATCCACTAGGGATTAAGATCAAATTGACTTTAATTTGTTTTGTTTTAATTGATGTGGAGGCATATCTGTTAGAGATACATGTCGAGTCCGTTGGGGATCGGGTATATGAACATTCCACTAGGGAAGCAAGTTTGGGCTATTCGTTGGGGATTGGGATTTGAGTTTGATTTCAAAGTTTTGTTTGGAGATGTATCCATTGGGGAAAAGAGTTTGGTTAAATTTCATTGATTTAGACTCTACTAGGGGAGTTGGTTCAATTTGGCTCTACTTGAGAAGTTGGTTTTGAATTTGATTTATTTGCATGACTTATTTATATATGATTTGGGGATCCACTGGGAAAAAGGGTGTGATTTAACTCAACTGGGGAAAATAAAAATGGGTTTAATTTAATCTGAGTTAATGTATGGACCCTGTAGGTGTGCGATGGACCCACTGAGAAGGGGCTATATCAACCTTGACCAACCTTAGGTTTACAAATCCAAAGGGATAGTGTACCAATTATGGGGTAAAGCTAGCCAACCTAAGGGGTTGCCTTCTAGTGTGCAACGATTGTGCTAGAAAGAAGGCATAATAGACTTACATCTTCTAAGTGAGGAACAACCGGGGTGACCTTTGTTGGTAATGCAAATCAACTCAACTTAGAGGCCACCCTTTAGAGAATTTTGCTGGGGACTTATATCAATTCACAAGAGTAGCGATTCTATAGGAGTTTTGTTGTTTGTCTAAAGATAGGATACCTGCTTGGGATAAGGTATCACTAGGTGTGTCCTCCTAATCCATAAGTGAATATATATTTTTGTTTATATAATTTTGTGGACCTTATTGGTGTGCGAGGGACCACACTAAGAAGGGCCTATGTTAGTTTTGACCTATCTAAGATTAACTGGACCAAGGGAGATTTTCTCATCCACAGGACAGATTCTCTAACCACGGGGTTGGTTACTAGGAAAATAGAACTGTCCAATTTGATAGTAACCCAGGTAGTGTCTAAATGGGGTCACAAAGCACATGATCCAAATATAGTGCCATAGGAGAGGTGCTGCTAGGGGCATTATCTTGAGCCTTGGAAAAGAAAGCCAATAGGTATACTTTGGCCAACTCCAGGAGAAAGCGTAGTAGGCTTAAATCTGCTATTAGTGGTGTATCCAAAGGTGTGAGAACCAACCAACCTAAGGTGTATCTACCAGTATGAGTGGTGTATCCGTCAGCATAGTGAGAACCAACAAACCTAAGGTATCGGTCAGTGTGCAACGATCAACCTAGAAATAAAGCGTGTAGGCTTAAAACTTTTGAAGCGAAATTGATCATCGGGATAGTCTGTCATTGATGGGACATGTACTATCTGACCTAGAGTGACTACTTAGTGGAGACCAAGGAAGGGTGGACCCAAACTTTAAGCGTCAGAGGAAAGAGGAGCATCTAGGGGACTTATCCTAAACCTCAAATACTCAACCCTAGTTAGTGCATGAAGGCTAATCAGAAAGCATAGTAGACTCACATCCTCTTAATGAAGCTAACATGAGGTAACTCATGTAGAAGGCCTACCAAACTAACAAGGCACTGTTCTGGTGTCTAAGTAAGGAAGGAAAGCGTAGTAGACTTACATCCTCCAAAGCAAGAAGACCACTAGGGTGACACATTGGCAAGGTAGCATGTTAGCCTGACTTAGAGAAACTACTGAGTGAGTGCCGTTGGGGGTGTTATCTTAACTTAGAGTAGCCCGAGATAAAATATATGTGTTTATTTTATATGTTTGTGTGTATTTTATGTTCATGTTGTGTAAATGAAGGATAGGATGCCACTCAGGTTCTTTACACCTACCCTAAACACATCATGACAGATTCAAAAATAAGAATACTTTCAACATGGATTGAATTCAAAATGGAATTTTTATTGATGATAATTATTTTCAAACATGATTTACAATATTTCTTTAAATAGAGCCCATTGATTGGAAGCATTGGTCGCTCTCCCTTATGATTAATAAGCTGATAAGTTCCTCTTTGGTAGGCCTTCTCTATGGCAAAAGGGCCTTCCTAAGTTGGGTTCAAACTTGCCTCCCATCTTATGAGGGCAACTATCGGTCTCCTTAGAACTATAATAAGCTCTCTTACTTGGAAAGCTCTAGGATGGACCAATTTGTTGTGAGCTTGAATCATTTTTGCTTTGTACAACTTGAGGTTTTAGCATGCTCGTAGGTGTCTCTCCTCCAAACCTTCAAGCTCTTCTAACCATAACTTGGCATTCTGCTCTGTTGTGATTTTGCTACCCACAACTATCCTTAGTGATGGGAGTTGGACTTTTAATGGTAGAACGCCTTCAGACCCATACACTAAGGAGATATGAGAAGAATGAGTTGGAGTTCTATATGCAGTGCGGTTGGCACACAAGGTTTCAACTAACTGCTCATGCCGCTATCACTTATTGTTGTCTAGTGTATGCTTTAATATTTGGATTATAGTTTTGCTGAAGACTTCTACTAAGCTGTTTGCCCTCGGGTAGTTGATGGTAGAATATCTCCAATCTATGTTGTATCTTGGGCAAAGTTGTTGATCTCGGTGCTCTTGAATGCAATACCATTATCAGATATAATTCATCAAGGCACTCCAAACCTATATACGATATGGTTCTAAAATTGGAGCACATCTGAGCTGTGACCTCTCTAAGTGTAATCACCACGATTGGAAAAGTAGTTAGTAGTAGCTAAGATGAATCGATGACCCTTGGAAGAAGGAGGATCAATCAAATCAACTATGTTAGTACCCCAACACTCTAACGGACTTGAGGCCTATTTAAGATTTAGAATGTTGGGTGGTTGGTGTATGACCACATCATGTATTTGACATTGGTGGCCTCACCTAACTGTATCCATGTAATATTTGATCATCGACGGTCAGTAGTATCCTAGTCTCTTGATCTTGGCTTTCATCTTTGGATCAGATTGGTTGGATCCACATAATCCTGAGTGTACTTAGATCATGATCTTCTAGACTTCATGATTGTCTAAACAGCATGACCACATATGATCGAAAGAACACTGATATAATACACCATCCATAAGAGCATAGAAAAGTGCTCTTTGCTTCATCTGATGGGCTTAGGACTTATCTTGAGGTAGTTTTTCTTTATTTTGGTAATTCATGAATGGTTGACTCCAGTCTAACTCCTCATTCTTTTTGGCAATGGTAACCTCCCCTTAAAGAGAGTACTTTTTGATGAGTTATATCAATAAGAAATAAGACATATCTATTTTGGACCTTTATTGATAAGGACTCATCCTCCAAACATGCCAACTCCTTGGCAAGCTTGGCTAAAGCATACATTATGACGTTCTCTCCTTGAGGAATCTTATAAATGGTAACCTCTAGGATTTGGGCCAACAACTCCATGGTATACTTATGGTAGTGATGGAGCTTGGGCTTTAAAACCTTATAGGACTCAACGATCTGGTTGATAATTAGCTAAGAATCCCCAAAGATGTTGATGTTCTGGATGCTCAGAGTAATAGATAACTCCAGACATGCAATCAGAGCCTCATATTTGGCTTCGTTGTTGGTGCAAGGATTGGACAAATGATATGAAAATCTTATCACATCACAGTCCAGAGTTAAGAGAACTATTCCTACCCCTACCTTTCCTAGAATAGTTGATTATGATTTTTCTCCTCTTTGGAGGAAGCCGCACCATCAAAGTACATCTCCCAGTGGTGAATGCTAGTATCCCCTAAGTTCATGATTTATTCATCAGGGAGATCATCACTAAGTGAAGAGTCAACAATAAGTGGGTGTGTTGCTAAGAAATCTGCTAGTGCTTGTCCTTTCACCGGAGGGAAGGTAATGTCAACTATGAGAAGATCATGGACCATCGTGCAACTATTAGGATAGCGTCGGTATGTCATGAGAGATAGTGATTGATCTTAGAGATTAAGTTCACCTATGAGGAAGCATGTAGTGTGTAGCTTTTGGATGCAAAGATTAAAGCTAGGCAATACTTCTCAATGGTTGGATAATTAGCCTTAGTAGGGATTAGACGATGGCTCAGGTAGTAGAGTGTGTTTTCCTTCCCTTCGTCATTGGCTTGGGACAACAAAGAACAAGTGAGTCGTCTAACCTAATAGTGTAAAGTATGAGTGGCTTGCCCGGGATACGAGCTTCTAGAATCGGCGATGTCATCAGGTAATGCTTGATGTCTTCAAAGGCATGCTCACACTCATCATCCCACTTGAACATGTCATCCTTTTTTGATAAGTGCTGAAATGGCTCATCTTCTTCCTAGGTTGGATATAAATCATCTTAGATGCCACCACCTTGAAATGATCTGAGTTGAGTTAAACTTTTTGGGGGTGGCATTTCTAATATCACCTTGATTTTCTCAGATCGATTTTGATTCCTGTGAAAAACCCGAATTTCCCAAGCCACTCTAATGAACACTTCTAGGGTTTCATTTTGAGAGTTGTCTTAACTTCAAAACTACTCTAATATCAAGTCAAAGAGATGGTCTTCCTTTTCTATACTTTTGACCACGAGATCATCGACATTGACTTGATGATGAATGAATTCATCAAAGATTCAGTCTTTAAATAAAACAACAAAAAACCTAAATAAAATAAAACTAATAAATAAAATAAATAAACCTGAATAAACCTAAAATAAAACTAAATAAAACTTAAACCTAAAATAAATCTAAAAAAAAAACATAAAAATAAATAAAAAGATAAACCTAAATCCAAAACTAAAAAAAAAAATAGAAACCTAAAATAAAAAATAAAATAAACCTAAACTAAAATAAACTAAACTAAAATAAATAAAATCTAAACCTAAACCTAAACTAAATAATATAAAATAAATGAAAATATACTTAAACCTAAACAAAAATAAAACCTAAAATAACCTAAAAAAAAACCTAAAACCTAGAACCTAAAAATAAACTAAAACCTAAACTTAAACCTAAAATAAAAAAAAAAATAAAAAGTAAAATATAATAAAATAAAACAAAAATTAAACTTAAACCTAAACCTAACAATTAACTAAATGGAAAATACCAAAATAAATACTAAAATAAATAAACTAAACAAAATAAAAAATAAACCTAAATAAAAATAAAGATAAAATAAACTAAAATAAAAAAAAATTAAGCTACATAAACTAAATAAAACTAAATTCAGTTTGCTTTTTTTAAAAAACCCTAAACCTAAATCCTGATTCTTGACCCTACTACCTACGAAACCCCAGACTAAATAAAACCCTAACACTAAAATAAAACTAAATAAAAACCATGGGTTGCTTAATTTTAAAAACACTGAGCCCTGATCATGAGCCATAAATCCCAGGCTAACCCTTAACCCTGAGCCCTAGCCTAACACTACACTAACTACCTAAACTCTAGGAACCTTAGGCCCTAATAGGCCCTAATCCTTGTGATCTGACAGGCCATAAATCACCTTTTGCCTAAATCTTAACCTAAACCTACCCTAAAAAATCACCTGAACCCTACCTTATCATCTAAACACCTGCCCCACTTTAAACTAATCTAGTAAATAAATATTAAAAAAACTTAAACTAAAACTTAATAAACTAAACCTAAACCAACCTAAACTTAAACTGGTGTGCACATGATGGCGGGGAACATCATCATCAATTAGGCTATCATGAGGCTGGTGAGGAATAGGTATGACTATCCCTGGTGGTGGGGTTTTAGAGATCTTTGGTGGATGGAGTGGAGTGGTTGGAGCAATGTGGTGGTTATGGAGGCAGAAGCAATGTAGGTTACCCGTGGTGGTGGAGGGAAATATGGGATATGATTTTAGATCACCTCTCTTGAGAAGCGGAGTGGTTAGATGGGAAGCTGGAGAAACTAAAGAATGGCCAATTCGATTTCTTATGGAACGTATCTTTGTAGGGCAGATCTAGTTATCTAGGGTTATTGATTTTCTATGCATACTCATTTTTTTATCTATGTAAATGTCTTAGAAAACTTGGTGTGTTACTTTGATGAAATCAAGAAGACATGTTTAATCAATTTGTTCTTTGTTAAGCGAAAAACCAAAACTTGAACCTAGACATAAAATCTAAACCTAAACACTAAAACTTTAAGCGATAAACCCAAAACCCCAAATACTAAATAAAATACAAACCTGAACCCAAATACAAACCCTAAATTCTAAACCCTAAACCCTAAACCCCAATCCTTAAACCCTAAACCCTAAACCCCAATCTCTAAACTCTAAATCCTAAACCCTAAAAAGCTGAAAAGCTAAACCTAAACTAAATAAATCCTAAAAATAAAATAAATAAAAAACCTAAACTAAAATAAAATAAAAAATCAAATTAAATTAAAACCTAAATTAAAACCTAACCTAAACCTATAAACCAAATTTAAAAATATAATAATAAATAAAACTACTAAAATAAATAAAGAAATAAATTACTAAAAATAAAACTTAAATAATATAAACCTAAAATAAAATAAAAAATGAAAATGACCTAAAATAAGCCTAAAATAAAATATAAATTAATTATAAATATAACCTAAACCCTAAAATAAAAAATACCTAATTAAATAAAAATAAAAAAACCTATAACTAAAAATAAACTAAAGTGAAATAACTAAAAGCTAAACTAAATAATCTAAACCTAAAACTAAATAAAAATAATACCTAAATAAATTAACCTAAAACCTATTCAAAAAATAAATTAAACCTAAAGCTACCTATAAATAAAACAAAAAATATAAACCTACCTAAATAATGCTAAATAAATAAAATGAACTAAATAAAAATTAAATAAACTACATAGATAAATAAAAATAAAATAAACCAAAATAAATAAAAAATAAATTAAATAAACTCATATCATTTTTTATTAATGAATAAAATAAAAATAAATTAAAAACCAAACCCTAAGTTAAACCTTTACACTACCCTACCCTAAACTCTAATGCCTTCCCTAAGACCCTAGATCAAAAACTTGGGCCCTGAGCCAATTGACCATGGGCAACCCTGGCCATCAACTGATCCTAAATGGCTTGACCCTGATGGGCTCACACTCTGACCCTATCCTGGGCTGACCCTACCCTAATCCTAAACACAGACCTAAATTAATACCTAATTAAATAAATAAAAACTTACCTAAATAAAATTAAAACTAAACCTACCTGACCTGATAAATATAATGAACCTACTAAAAATAAATAAAATAAGGAACCCAGATTAAATAAAATAAATAAAATACCTCAAATAAAATAAAATAGACTAAAATAAAATCTAAAATAAAAATAAAAATAAATAAAATAAAACTAAACCCTAAAAAAAATAAACTTAGCTAAATAAAAAAAATAAAATAAACATAAACATTAATCTAAACTAAATAAATAAACTAGATAAAATAACTAATAAACTAAATAAATTACTAAAAATCCATAACCTAAAATAAAATAAAAAATACCTAAAAAAAACATAAAACAAAACTTAAAAATAAAATAAAACCTATACTAAAATAAAACCTAAAAAAATAACTAAAATAAAACATAAAATAAATAAACAGACTAAATAAAATAAAAATAAACCTAAATAAAAGAAAAAATAAAATAAACTAAAATAAATAAAAATAAGAATCTAAATAAACCTAAATAAAAGATAACCTAAACCAAAACTAAAATAAACTAAACAAAATAAATAAAATTAAACCTAAACCTAAAATAAAACATAAACCTCAACCAAAACTAAATAAAATAAAATAAATAAAAATAACCCTAAACTAAAAATAAAACCTAAAGATAAACCTAATAAAACCAAAACCCTAAACTAAAAATAAATAAAATAAAAAATAAAAAAATAAACTAAATAAACCTAAACCCATGGGTTTACTTAATTTTTTTTAAAAAAATGTAAAATAAAATAAAAAAACCCTAAATCTAAACCTAAACCCTTAACCCTAAACCTTCTATCTACCCTACTCTAGCCACCCTAACCCTAAACCATCCTAGGCTTAGCCTAAACTAAAAAACCTCTGACTAAACCTTACTACCCTAAAAATGATACCTAAACCTAAAAGACCTAAACCAAAGAATAAATAAAATAAAATAAAATAAAACCTAAACTAAATCTAAACCTAAACCTAATAACAAAATAAATTTAAATAAAAAAAAAACTAAACTAAATTAAAATAAATAAAACCTAAACTAAACTAAAAAATAAAATAAAAAAATAAAATTGAAAAAATAAAACTAAATGTAAAATAAAATAAAATTAATGAAATAAAATAAAAACTAAATAAAAATAATTCAAAATGAAAATAAAGAAAATAAAACTATACCATAACTAAAAAAATCCTAAAATAAACAAAACAAAATAAACCTAAACCAAAACTAAAATAAATAAAACCTAGACCTAAACCTAAAATAAACTAAACCTAAATCCTAAACTAAATAAAATAAAATAAACTAAAAATAAATCAGAGGTTACAGCCCTGGTGGTGGTAGACGGAGAGATAGAGGATTTGATGGTGGATCAAGCTACATGAGAAGCCTAGGTGGTTATGATGGGGACCAAACTAAAAACCAATCAAGCTACTTATGGGCTGTCTTTATAGTAGAGACGATTTTAGTTATCTAAAGTTTTTTATTTTTTTTATGTGTGCTCATTTTTTTATCTATGTCATCACTTATGTCTTAGAAAACTTGGTGTGTTTCTTGATTCATGAAATGGAAGACAAGAAATCTTGAATCAAATTTGTTTTTATTAAAAAATAACAAAAAAAAAAACCAAATCCTAAAAAAAGGATTTATAGACCTAATCTTACCACTAATAAACCACTATAAACCAAAACCCTGAGCCTAGGCCTAACCCTAGGCCCTAATGCCTGAGCCATACCTACACAAACCAAACATAGAAACCCTAAAAAATCTAAAACCTAAACCTAAAATAAATAAAATAAAAAAATAAAACCAAGATAAAATAAAATAATAAATAAAATAAAACCTAAAAATACCTATAAAATAAAAAAATTCCTAAACTTAAATAAAAATAAAATCTATAAAAAAATAAAACCTAAAATAATAAAAAACTAAATAAAATATAAAAAATAGCTAAAAAAATAAATAAAATAAATGTAAAATAAAATAAAGAAAAACTGATACAAAACCTACTAAATAATAACCTACTGGGTAAAATAAACTAAATGAAACCTAAAGAATAAATAAACCTAAATAAAATAAACCTAAAATAAACCTAAATAAAAAAACCTAAAACCAGATAAAATAAAAATAACCCAAATAAAACAAAAAAAAACTAAGCCTAAAATAAAATAAAATAACTAAATAAAATAAAAAAATAAAATAAGTAAATAAGCTAAATAAAAATAAACTAAGATAAAATACTAAATAAATAAAATATGAACCTAAAAAAAATAAAATAAAAAACTAAATAAAAAAATAAAATAAAATAAACTGTTGATTATAAAATAAAAGAAACTAGGCTAAAATATATAAAGATCAAGCCTAAAGAAATAAACTAAAAAAGAATGAAGTAAATAAAGCTAAAAACATAACCTAAAAAAAACTAAAAGAAAACCTAAAAGATAAAAATAAACCCTAGGCAATAAATAAACTATAAGATATAAACTAATAACCAGCAAATAAATGAAAACCTAAACTAGAAAAGATAAAGGAAATATAAAATGTTTAAATAAAGAAATAAATATAAAGAAATAGGCTAAACATAAAAGGATAAAAAGATCTGGCCTGCTAGGCCACAGATAAACCTAGGAAAGGCCCTGAGCCTAGGCCTAGGCCCTAGGAATGAGATGGGATGGCTCCTGAGATATAATAAGTGACAGGCAGCCACTGGAAGTGATGACAGGTGGGCATGACTCTGAGCTACACTAAATTCAGGCCTGGGCTGGGTTTGATGGTGATTAATGAGCCTTGGATCCTCCTAAGATGGACAGATATAGGCTCCAGGCCACTCAAAACCTGATAATAAGGCTAATTAGCCACTTGCTGGGCTCCAGAATCTTTGAGCCTGAGTCTAGGACCTGGGCCACCTCCTAGGCCCTGGGCTCTGGATAAGATGGGCCATGACGGCCAGAAACCTGATGCCCTGAGCTGCTGAGTAAGAGCCAGAGCCCTAGGCCCCAAACTGATAGGCTGAACTCACTGGGTAAGGCCTGGATGAGCCTAGGCTGGCCCCAACACTATAACCTAGATAAGAGGAAAACCAGGCCACTAAGGCATAGCCACAAGACTAGCCTAAAGACCTGAGCCTAGGCCCTTGAAAGCCCTAGAGCTCCATAAAATAAGATGTAAATAAGATACTCCCTAGATAAGGAAGGCACTAAATGCCTAAAAAAATAAAATAAATAAACTTTAGATAATAAAATATAAAATAAAAAAGATTAAAACCTCATGAAGATAAACTACCTAAGATAAAGATAAGATAACTAAGGAAATATAAGGTAGGCCTCACAAAATAAAAAAGGTAAAATAAAACTAAAGAAAAAAATCTTAAAATCACAAAATAAAAGCTAAATAAAAAACCTACAAAATAATATAACTAAAAACAAACTAAATAAAGAAATAAAAAACTAAATAAAACTAAACTTAAACTAAAAAGGCACAAATAAATATAAGGAAACTTAAAAAAACTGAAGCCAACAGATAAAATAAAGGCAATCTGATAAGAGACCTAAACCTAAAGGAATAAAATCTAAAACCTAAAAATCTAAATAAATATAAACTAAATAAAACCTAATAATAAAAAAAAAACTTATAAAATGAAGTAAAATAAAATAAAATAAAATAAAAACCTAAACATAAACCTAAAAATAAAATAAAATAATAATAAACTATAATAAAATAAATAAAAACCTAAACTAAATTAAAAAAAATAAAATACACTAAAGAATAAAAAACCTAAATAAAATTAAAACCTAACGTAAAATAAAAATAAAATAATCCTAAAATAAAAACTAAATAAAAACCTAAACCTAAAAAATGAACCTAAAAATAAAACCTAAAAAAAATAAAAAATAAAACCTATACCTTAAACTTAAAAAAAAATGTAAACCTAATATAAAAATAAAATAAACAAAAATAAACTTAACCTAAACCTAAACAAAACCAAACTAAACTAAAATAAATAAACCTAATCATAAATAACCTAAACTAAATAAAATAAAATAAACTAAAAATAAACTTAAACCTAAACTAAAAAATAAAACCTAAAAATATACCTAAAATAAAAACCTAAAACTAAACCTAAAAAACAAAATAAAAACCTAAACCTAAACTAAAAATATAAAATAAAAATAAAATAAATAAAATAAAATTAACTTAAACTAAACAAAACTAAACCAAACAAAAAATAAATAAACCTAAACCTAAACCTAAACCTAAACCTAAACTAAATAAAATAAAATAAACTAAAAATAAACTTAAACCTAAACTAAAAAATAAAACCTAAAAATAAACCTAAAATAAAAACCTAAAACCTAAACCTAAAAAATAAAATAAAAACCTAAACCCTAAACATGAAAAATAAAATAAAAATAAAACTAAACTAAAAAATAAACCTAAACCTAAAAAAGAAACTAAAATAAAAAACCTAAACTAAAATAAATAAACTTAAAATAAATAAACTAAACTAAATAAAATAAAAAATTAACCTAATAAAATTAAAAATAAAGAAACTCAAATAAATAAAATAAACTAAATAACTAAATAAATCTAAATTACCTACTTAAATTTAAAAAAATAAACCTAACCTAAAACTAACCCTAAACCCAAAACCTACAACCTTAAATCTACAACCCTAAACACTATAACCCTAAACCCTAAACCCTAAACCCTAAACTCCTAAACCCTAAACCCCAATACCCTAAACCGTAAACCTACAAACCTAAACATAAAACACTAAACTCTAAAACCTAACAAGCCCTAAACCCTAAACACTAAACTAACCCTAAACCCTAAACTCTAAACTTTAAACCCTAAACCCTGAACCCTAAACCCTAAATCCTAAAACCCTAAAACCTAAACCCTAAACCCTAAACCCTAAACGCTAAAACCTACAATCGAAACCCTAAACCCCAAACCATAAACACTAAACCTAAACTAAATAAAAACTAACCCTAAACCTAAGAATGGTCGAAACTTGAAGGCGAACATCATCAAACAATAAGATCTGATGGAGGTGAAGGCAATGGTTATTGTAGTGGTGGTGGGGGATCTAGAGGTGGGTGGACATGGAGGTTATGATCAAAATAGTGGTTATGGAGGCGGATGAGTGAGAGGTTAGCCATGGTGGTGGTGAGGAGAGAACGGGATATGATATGATCCCTACCGAAAGGTGGGGTGGTTCTAATGGGAACTAGAGAAACTGTAGAATGGCCGATCTGATCTGCTGCTTATGGAACTGTGTCTTTATAGTAGAGAAGGTTCTACTTATCTAGGGAATTTGATTTGCTCTATGGGTACTCATTTTTTATCTATATCATCTTTTATGTCATACAAAACTTGGGGCACTACTTGGTTTATGAAATCGAGAAGAAGAAATGTCGAATCTAAATTTGTTCTCTATAAAAAAAAACCTTAAACCCTAAACCTAGAACCTAAACCCTAAATCTTAAACCTCAAACCCTAAACCCAAACCATAAATCCTAAACCTTAAAAAGCTAAAAACTTAACCCTATACTAAATAAAACTGGAAAATAAAATAAATTAAAAAAACCTAAACCAAAATAAAATAAAAAAATAAAAATAATAAAAGCATAAACTAAAACCTAAACTTAAACCTAAAAAAAATAAAAAGTAAAAAACTAAACTAAAATAAAAGAATAAAAACATAAACTAAATTAAAAAATAAAAAACCTAAATAAAATAAAAACTAAACCTAAAATAATAAAAAAATAATCCGAAAATAAAATAAAATAAAAACCTAAACCTAAATAATAAAACTTAAAAAAATAAAAAAATAAAACCTAAACTAAAAAAAACTAAAACCTAAAATAAAAATAAAATAAATAAAATAAAATAAACCTAAAGCTAACCTAAAATAAACTAAACTAAAATAAATAAAACCTTAACCTAAACCTAAAATAAACTAAACCTAAACCTAAACGTAAACTAAATAAAATAAAATAAACTAAAAATAAACCTAAACCTAAACTAAAATACAAAACCTAAAAATAAACTAAAATAAAACCTAAAACCTAAACCTAAAAAAATAAAATAAAACCTAAACCTAAACCTAAAATAAAAATAAAACTAAACCTAAAATAAACTAAAATAAACATATTTAAAAAATAAACATAAACCTAAATAATAAAATAAAATAAATAACCTAAACTAAAATAAATAAAACTAAAATAAAAAGCTAAAGTAAATAAAAAAACAAAATAAAATAAAATTATAAATAAAATAAATTCAAATAAATTAAAATAAATAAAAAAATAAACTAAATAAAATAAACCTTCCGGTTTACTTATTTTAAAATGAAAAACCCTAAACCCTAAATCCTAAACCTTATACTTTAAACCCTAAGCCCTAAAATAAACCCTAAACCCCAAACCTTAAACCTACAACCCTAAAACTATAACCCTAAACCTACAACCCTAAACCCTAAACGCTATACCTTAAAACCCTAAACACTAAACCCTAAACCCTAAACCCTAAACCCTAAACCCTAAAACCTACTACCCTAAACCTTAAACACCAAACCCTAAACCCAAAATCCTAAACTAACCGTAAACCTAAAGAATGCATAGAACCTTGATGGCAGGAACATCATCGTCAACTAGACTCGGCCAGAGAATGGAGGTGAAGGTGGAGGAATTGCTATCACGGTGGTATTGGGGATGGAGGTGATGGTCGAGTAGTGGTGGTGATGGAGGGAGGAACGATGGAGGTTACAACCTGGTGGTGGAGAGGAGAGATCGGGATATGATGGATGATCCTCTACATGAGAGCGTTTTTGATGGGAACTGGAGAAATTGAATAACAAATGATCGATCTGCTGTTTATGGACCGCTTTATAGTAGAGATGGTTTTACTTATCTAGGGTTTTGAATTTGCTCTATGCTCATTTTTTATCTATGTCATCGCTTGTGTCTTAAAAGTACTTAGTTGATGAAATTGAAAAGAAGAAATCTTGAATCTAAATTTGTTCTCTGTTAAACCCTAAACCCTAAACCCTAAACCCTAAACCTTAAACTAAAACTGAAACTCTAAAGCTAAAACTAAAACCCTAAACCCTAACACTAAACCCTAAACTCTAAACCCTGAACCCTAAACCCTAAACCCTAAACCTAAACCCTAATCCCTAAACCTTAAACCCTAAACCCCAAACCCTAAATCATAAACCCTAAACCATAAACTAACACTAAACCCTAAACTAACCATAAACCCTAAACCCTAAACTAACCCTAAACCCTAACCCTAAACCTTAAACTTCAAACCTTAAATCATGAATAAAGATGTCATTAAGAGTAGATCAAAAGAATGACCTAATCCTAACATAATTATGGTAGCTAAAGTAAATGTCTTCAAGAGACATTCCCTCGACTATTAAAGATTTGAATACCCTAAACCCTACCCCTAAATCATATTATAATACCATATATTATAGTCTAATGAAGAATCATATATTTGAGCATGTAGTGATGTGTTGTTGGATTTTATAAGATGTTTTGAAATGTTTTAGTATATTATGGTATTGTGCTCTATAATCTATATTAATATAAATCATAAAAATATTGATTTAATAAATCAGATGATGAAATTTGTTAAATTTGAAGTGGGAATTAGGTTGTAGTACCAGAGGTGTGCTACGCTACTTATATTCTAAAAAGTAATATTTTATGTTAAAAATAAATATTATATGTTGTAGCATAGTATAGCATCATATATCATAATATATTATTCTATGCATTTTAAATTATTTTAATATTTTACAATCATGCAGTCGAGCTTACACTAGCATTATTTATAAAAATGTTGATTTAGACTTTAAAATGGTAGAGTTTGGCCAAATTCATAATAGGTAGAGCATGGCATCATAATATGTTATTTCAATTTAAAATATGTAAGTGGTATGACAAAAATATTTATATTTTTATTATTTAGACTAATTTTATAATTCTTTTATCTTAACTAATCCCTTATGATGTGATATGCAATATAGTATAATATAATATGTTATAGTGTATTATAACATAGGATGCCATAACATAATGTAGCATAATGCATCATAGCACACTATTGTGTTTACTACTTATTGTTTAGCATATTTTAGTTTGTTATAATATGATGTAGTAGAGTTTGTACTAGTATAATTCATAAAAATATTGATTTATAGGCTGAGATGATGAGATTTGGCAAAATTTAAGGTTTGATTTGAGGGAACATCATTTGGGGTGTGCTATGGTGTGTCATTTAATCAAAATAATGGAATTTTACATCCAAAATAAATGTTCATTTTTCCACCAAATTTTATAATTTTTTTGCTTAAAGTGATTCATGTTAAAGTGTAAGTAAGATAATATATTATATGAAAGCATATTAAAATATAATGTACATAATATAACTTCACATATATAATATATGAATGTGGTGTGTTATTAAATGTTATTGTACATTTTAGTATGTTTTACTTTTGTTATAATACATTGGGTCAAAACTCACAAAGATGTTAATTTGAAGGTTGAGATGCAAGAATTTGGCCAAATTAATAACACACCAAAAAAACACCACAATTATGCTATTTTGTACCATTTCTAATAGAAAATAACAATTTTACATCCAAAATGAACATTATTCATATTTTGAGAAATTTTTATTATTTGTTCTTTTTAAGTGATTCTAATGAGGTGTAATGTTAGACAATATATTATATTAAATTATAATATAACATCATATATTATAATATAATATAGTGTGCTAATTCACAGTATAATATATTTAGCATGATATTGTATAGTTAGTTTGAGCTTGCTCCATCATAAATCATAAAATGTTAATTTCATTATTAAGATGATGTAATTTGAACGAATACATTGTAAAGCTTTTGGTTGAAGTATTAAAGGTGTGCATAAGAGAAGAAATAAGATTTGATGAGAATTTCATGTCAAGGAGTTGGAGGGAGATCTGCTAGGGGATCATACATGAATTAGACATGACATGTGAGGGGTCTATGTTGATGGTATTGAAGAAGAAAATCTGCTGGGGATAAGGTTTGAATTTGATTTGATTATATGATTTGTAGAAAGAATATCCATTGGGGATAAGAATTATAATCCACTGAGGATTAAGAAATAATCAATTTTAATTTATTTTGTTTTAATTGATGTGGAGGCATATCTACTAGAGATAAGGGCTCGAGTCCACTAGGGATCGGGTATATGAACCTTCCACAGTGGAAGGTGTCTGCTATCCACTGAGGATTGGGATTTGATTTTGATTTCATAGATTTGTTTGGGGATGTATCCAGTGGAGATAAGAGTTTGGCTAGATTTCTTTGATTTAGACTCTTCTAGGGGAGTTGGCTTAATTATACCCATCAGGTGTTGGTTTTGAATTTGATTTTTTTGACTTATTTATATATATATTTAGGTTCCAGGGAGAAGGGTGTATTTGACCACCGGGGAAAATTAGATTGTTTAATTTAATCTAAGTTAATGTATGGACCTCTGTGTATGGATCCAGAAAGGGCTATATCGCCTGACCTACCTCGTTTACAAATCCAAAGGGATAGTCTATTGGTAGAGTAGCCAACCCATGGGGGTTGCCTTGATGTCAATACTTGTGAAGAAATATACTTACATTTTCCAAAGCAAGGAACAATCGGGGTGACCTTTGGATGCAACAAATTGAACCCACCTAGGACTATGAAAGTGAATGTCGGGACTTATGTCAACTCAAAAGTAGTCGATTAATTTTATGTTAATTTCATATGATTTGATATGGTTTGTTTGGTTTAGTTTGATTTCAAATATACATATCCATGGGATGTGAGCTCTCAAATTTGATAGATTTAATTTATGGACCATGTCGGTGATGGACCCACTAAGAAGGGGTTATATCGGACTTATCCTATCTCAAATTTGCAAATCGAAAGGGATAGTCTATTAGTTGTGGGGTAGATCTAGCCAACCTAAGGGGTTGCCTTTCGGTGTACAATGGTTGTGCTAGGAAGAAGGCATAGCAGACTTACATCTTCTAAAGCAGGTAATAACCACTAGGGTGACCTATTCATAGCACAATAATTCAAACTTGACTTAGGGTGACTACTGAGTGAATACTGCTGGAGACTTATATCAACTCAAAAGTAGTCAAAAAATTCTTATAAGGAGTTTTGCTGACATTACCCTAAAGATAGGATATCTACTTGGGATAAGGTACCACTAGCGGTGTCCTCCTAAACCACAAGTGAATATATAATTTGTTTATATATTTGTGTGGATCCTGTTGGTGTGCGAGGGAGCACAATGAAAGGGGCTATGTCAGCCTTGACCTATCTTAGATTTACTGGACCAAGGGAGAATCTGCACATCCATAAGATGGATTCTCCAACCACGTGGTGGTTAGAAAGGGAATGTCTAACTGATAGTAACCGGTAGTGTCTAAATGGGGGACGGATTGAAAATATAATGCCCAGGGAGGAGTGCTAGGGTGTTATCCATCCCCGAAAAGAAAGCCTATAGGTGTACGGTGGCCAACTCAATGAGAAATCATAGCAGACTTACATCTGTCATGAGTGGTGTATCCTAAGGTGCAAGAACCAACTAACCTAAGGTGTATCCATCAACATGAGTGGTGTATCCATAATCATAGTGAGAACCAACCAACCTAAGGTGCCCATCGGTGTGCAATGATCAATATGGAAAGAAAGTGTGTAGGCTTACAACTTTCTAAGAAAAATTGATCATCGGGATAGTTTATTGTAGGCAAGACATATGTTATATGACCTAGAGTGACTACTAAGCTAGGAGCCCCGAAGAAGGATTGGAGCCAGACTTGAAGCAATCAAGAGGGAATGAGCCGCTAGGGGACATATCTTAAACCTCAAATAAACTCGACCCAATTAGTGTACAAAGGCTAATCCAAGAAGAAAGCGTAGTAGACTCACATCCTCTTAAACGAAGCCAACATGAGGTAGTTGACCAATCACGTAGTAAGACCTACCAAACTAATAAGGCACTCATCGATGTGTAGTGGCCAAGTAAGGAAGGAAACCATAGCAGACTTACATCCTCCAAAGTAAGAAGACCACTGGGGTGACACACTAGGTGGTAGTCACCTTACCTAGAGCTATGAGTGAGTGCCGGGATGTTATCTCAACTCGAGGCAAAAGATATGTGTTTGTTTTATATGTTTGTGTGTAGTTTGTGTTTGTGTTGTGTCGATAAAGGATAGGATGCCACTCGGGTTCCTTACACCTACCCTAAATAGATCATGGCAGATTCACAAACAAGAATACTTTCAACATGGAAGAGATGGAATTTGAAATAAAATTTTCATTGATGATAATTATTTTCAAACATGATTTATAATATTTCCTTATGTAGAGATCATTGATTGGAAGAATTAGGTACTCTCATTTATGATTAATAACCTGATAAGATCCTCCTTGGTAGGCCATCCCTATGGCAAAAAGGCCTTCCCAAGTGGGTTCAAACTTGCCTTCCATCTTACGACGGACAATAATCAGTCTCTTTGGAACTATAATAATCTCTCCTACTTGAAAAGCACTAGGATGGACCAACTTGTTGTGAGCTTGAATCATTTTAGCTTTGTTTGAGTTTTGGCATGCCCAAGCGCCTCTCCTACAAACCTTCAAGCTCTTCTAATCATAACTTAGCATTATGCTCTATTGTGATCTTGCTACCCACAGCTATCTTTAGTGATGGGAGTTGGACTTTTAATGGTAGAATGGCTTCAGACCCATACACTAATGAGAAAGGAGTAGACTGAGTTGGAGTTCTATGTATGGTGTGGTAGGCCCATAAGGCTTCAACTAACTGCTCATGCCACTGTCGCTTGTTGTTATTGAGTGTCTTCTTTAGTATTTAGATGAGGGTTTTATTGATGGGTTCAGCTAAGAAGTTTTCCCTTGGGTAGTTGTTGGTAGAATATATCTAGTTTATGCTATGTCTCTAGGAAAATTTGTTGATCTCGATGCTCTTGAATGTAGTACCATTATCAGATATAATTCATCGAGGCAATCCGAACCTATATATGATATGGTTCCTAAAAAATTGAAGCACATGCTAAGTTGTGACCTATCTGAGCGAAATCGCCATCGCCCATTTTGAAAAGTAGTCAGTAGTAGCTAAGATGAACCGATGATCCTTAGAAGAAGGAGGATGTAGAATGTTGGGTGGTTGGTGTAGGACCACATCGTGTATTTGACATTGGCAGCCTTGCCTAGCCGTATTTATGTAATCTTTGATCATCGATGGCTACTAGTATCTTAGTCTCTTAATCTTAGCTTTCATCTTTGGACAGGATTGGTTGGCTTCACATGATCCTGAGTGTACCTCGATGATGATCTTATTGGCTTCGTGTTTTTCTAAACAATGTAACCACATATGATTGAAAGATTGTCGGTACAATACACCATCCACAATTTTGTAGGAAAGTGCTCCCTACTTCATCTGATGGGCTTGGGACTTCTCTTGAGGTAGTTTGCCTTTATTTAGGTAATCCATGAATGGTTATCTCCAATCTAACTCCTCATCCTTCTATAAAATGATAACCTCCCCTTCAAGAGAGTACTTTTTGATCAGTTCAATATCAACAAAAGATAAGACTTCTCTATTTTAGTCCATTATTATATATACTCATCCTCCGGACATGTCAATTCCTTGGTAAACTTGGCTAAAACATACACTACAGCATTCTCTCCATAAGGAATCTTATAAATGGTAACCTCTGGGCCAACAATTCCATGGTGTACTTATGGTAGTGATGGAGCTTGGGCTTTATAATCTTATAGGACACAGTGATTTGGTTGATAATTAGTTAAGAAACCCCAAAGATGTTGATGTTTTGGATGCTTAAAGTAATGGATAACTCCAGACTGCATCGCAATCGAAGTCTCATATTCAACGTTGTTAATGCAAGATTAGATAGATGATATGAATCTCATCATGTCGGAGTTAAGAGAACTATTCTTACCCCTACCTTTCCTAGAATAGTATATTGTTGTTCTTCTCCTCTTTGGGAGGAAGCCGCACCATCAAAGTACATCTCCAAGTGATGAATGTTAGGATCCCATAAGTTCATGATTTGTTCATCGGGGAGACCATCACTAATCACAGAGTCGGCAAGAAGTGGGTGTGCTGCTAAGAAATCTTCTAGTGCTTGTACTTTCATCGCACGGTGGGGTACGAAAGCAATGTCAAACTGTGAGAGGATCATGGACAGTAGTGCCAACTGTCCAGATAACGTCGACCGTGTCATGAGATACTATTGTAGATTGATCCTGAAAATTGAGTTCACCTTATGCTGTAGCTTTTGGGATGCAAAGATTAAAGGTAGGAAATGCTTCTCAATGGGTGGATAATTAGCCTCAACAGGGATTACAAGATGGTTGAGGTAGTACAGTGCATTTTCCTTCCCTTTGTCATTTGCTTGGGCCAAAAAAGCACCAAGGAAGTCATCTAATGCAGCAGTGTAAAGTATGAGGGGCTTTCCCGGGATAGAGGCTTCTAGAATTGATGGTGTCATCAGGTAATGCTTGATGTCTTCGAAGGCATGCTCACACTAGTCATCTTACTTGAACTTGGCATCCTTTTTGACAAGTGCTGATAATGGCTAACATCTTCCTGATAAGTTGGATATAAAGCCTCTTTCATACGCTAACCGCCCTTGGAATGATCTGAGTTGAGTTAAACTTGTAGGGCGTGACATTTCTAATATCTCTTTGATCTTTTCCATATTGATTTCAATTCCCTGGTGTCGGACAACAAACCCAAGGAATTTCCTTAAAGCTACTCCGAATGCACAATTCAGGGGGTTCATTTTGAAGATAAATTATTTTAACTATTTGAAAACTACTCTCAAGTCAAAGAGATGGCCTTCCTTTTCTCTACTTTCGATAATGAGATCATCAACATAGCACTCTACTTGATGCTGAATGAGTTCGTCGAAGATTCGAGTCTAAAATAAAATAAAAACCTAAAGTAAAACCTAAACTTGAGCTTAAAAATAAAATAAAATAAACTAATTAAAGTAAACTAAAATAAAATAAATAAAAACCTAAACTAAACTAAAAAGTAAAATAAACTTAAGTATAAAAAACCTAAATAAAATAAAAACTAAATGTAAAATAAAAATAAAATAAACATAAAATAAACCTAAAATAAAATAAAAAAACTAAATAAAAAGCTGTACCTAAAAATAAAACCTAAAAATAAATAAAATATAAAACCTAAACCCTAAATTAAAAAAAAAAAAACTAGACCTAAAATAAAAATAAAATAAATAAAATAAAATAAACCTAAACCTAAAATAAAATAAACTAAACTAAAATAAATATAACCTAAACCTTAACCTAACTTAAATGAAATAAAATAAACTAAAAAAACCTACACCTAAACTAAAAAAGAAAACCTAAAAATAAACCTAAAATAAAAGCCTAAAACCTAAACTTAAAAAATAAAATAAAAACCTAGACCTAACCTAAAAGTAAAAAATAAAACTTAAACATAAAAAGTTAAATAAAAATAAAACTTGACTAGAAAATAAACTTAAACCTAAAGCTAAATCTAAAAAATAAACTAAAATAAAATACCTAAATTAAAATAAATAAACCTAAAATAAATAAACTAAACTAGATAAAAATAAAGAATAAACCAAAATAAAAATAAAAAAAATAAAAAAAAAAACTAATTAAACCTAAACCTACTAGTTTACTTAATTTTTTTTAAAAACCCTAAACCCTAAATCCTAAACCCTTATAGTAGAGACGGTTCTAGTTATCTAGGGTTTTTGATTTACTCTATGCATGCTCATTTTTTATCTATGTCACCACTCGAGTCTTAGAAAACTTAGTTTGTTACTTGGTTCATGAAACCGAAAAGAAGAAATGTTGAATTTGAATTTGTTCTTTCTTAAAAAAAAAGAAAACAAGAAACCATACACCCTAAATTAAAACCTGAATCATAAAACTAAAACCATAACCCAAAACCCTAAACCCTAAACCATACACCCAAAAACCTAAACCTTAAGCCCTAAAGCCTAAAGCATAAACCCTAAAATCTAATACTTAAACCCTAAACTGTAAACTAACCCTAAACCTTAAAACCTAAACCCTAACACCCTAAACCGTAAATCTAAAACCCTAAAACCTAAACCCTAAACCCTAAACTCGAAACCCTAATCCCTAAACCCCAAACCCTAAACCCTATACCATTAAAAGCTAAAAACTTAAACCTAAAATAAAAAATAAACTTAAAAATAAAATTAAAAAATGCCTAAAATAAAATATAATAAAAATATAATAAATAAAAAAATAAACTAAATCCTAAACCCAACCTAAACCAAAAAATAAAATAAATAAAACCTAAACTAAACTAAAATAAAAAAACATAAATAAAATAAAACAAAACCTAAAATAAAAAATAAAATAAACCTAATAAATAAAATAAAACTAAATAAAACCTAAACCTAAAAAAATAAACCTTAAAATAAATAAAAGTAAATCCTAAACCCTAAACTAAAAAAAACCTAAACCTAAAATGAAAATAAAATAAATCTAAACCTAAACTAAAATAAACTAAACTAAAAAGGTAAAAACCTAAATCTAAACCTAAACCTAAACATAAACTAAATAAAATAAAATAAACTAGAAATAAACCAAAACCTAAACTAAAAAATGAAACATGAAAAGAAACCTAAAATAAAAACCTAAAACCTAAACCTAAAAAAATAAAATAAAACCCAAAACCTAAACCTAAAACTAAAAAAAAAACTTAAACGTAAAAAATAAAATAAAAATAAAAGTAAACTAAAAAAATAAACCTAAACCAAAACCTAAACCTAAAAAATATACTAAAATAAAAAACCAAAAATAAAATAAATAAGCTAAAAATAAATAAACAAAACTAAATAAAAATAAAATTAAACTTAAATGAAAATAAAAAATTAAAGAAACTAAAATAAATAAAAAATAATGCAAATAAATCTAAACCTAAGATTTTACTTAATTTTAAAAATTTTAAAAAATTTAACAAATTTAAAAACATTTAAAAAACCCTAACCCTATATCCTAAACACTAAAATTAACCCTAAATCCTAAAACCTAAACCTACAACCCTAATCCCAAAACCCTACACCTAAAACCCAAAACCCAAAACCTTAAACCTTAAACCCTAAACCCTTAACCCTAAAACCCTAAACCTTAAACCCTAAACCCTAAAGCCTAAACCCTAAAGCCTAAACCCTAAAACTTACAACCCAAAACCCTAAACCTAAACCTAAACCCTAAACCCTAAACTGAACCCTAAACCTTAAACCCTAAAACCTAAAACCTAAATAAACCTGAATAAAACCTAAAAATAAAATAAATAAAACCTAAACTTAAATAAATTAAAAAATAAAATAAAATAAAATCCTAAATTAAAACCTAAACACAAACCTAAACCTAAACTTAAAAATAAAATAAAATAAAACTAAACTAAAAAAATAAAATAAATAAAAATAAACTAAACTAAAATAAATAAACCTAAATAAAAACCTAAATAAAATAAACTCATAAAATAGATATAAAATAAATAATAAATAAAAACCTAATCCTAAAAAATAAACTTAAAAATATAACCTAAAAATAAATAACCTAAACCATAAACTAAAAAAAACCTAAACCTCAAATAAATAAAATAAAATAAACGTAAACCTAAATGAAAATAAACTAAACTAAAATTAATAAAACCTAAACCTAAAAAATAAAATAAAAATAAAACTAAACTAAAAAATAAATGTAAACCTAAACCTAATCCTAAAAACTAAACTAAAATACAAAACTAAAACTAAAATAAATAATCCTAAAATAAATAAAGTAAACTAAATAAAAATAAAAAACAAAACCTAAATAAAAATATAAAATAAAATAAATTAAAATAAATTAAAAGTAAACTAAATAAACTAAATAAACCTAAACCAACCGATTTACTTAATTTTTTTTAAAAAAAATGTAAACCCTAAACCCTAAATCTGAAACCTTAATCTCTTAATCCAAAAACTAACCCTAAACCCTAAACCTACAACTCTAAACATACAACCCTAAACCCTAAAAAACCCTAAAGCTTAAACCCTAAATCCCAAACCCTAAACCCTGAACCCTTAACCCTAAACCCTAAAACCTAAAAACCTATAAACTTAAACATAAACTAAATAAAACATAAAAAATAAAATAAATAAATAAACCTAAACCTAAATAAAATAAAAAAATAAAATAAAATTAAAGCCTAAATTAAAACCTAAACATAAACAAAACCATAAAATTAAAAAAAATAAAATAAAAAATAAAAAATAAATTAAAATAAAATAAATAAAACCTAAACTAAGATGAAATAAAAAAAAAACCTAAACTAAACCAAAAAAAAAACCTAAACATAAAAAACGTAAATAAAATAAAACCCAAATGTAAAAAAAATAAAATAAACCTAAAATATAGTAAAATAAAAAATAAATAAAAACCTAAAATAAAAAATAAACCTAAACATAAATAAAAATAAACCTAAACCCTAAAATAAAGAAGAAACCTAAACCTAAAATAAACCTAAACCTAAACTAAAATAAATAAAACCTAAACTTAAAAAATAAAATAAAAATAAAACTAAACTAAAAATTAAACATAAACCTAAATCTAAACCTAAAAAATAAACTGTAATACAAAACCTAAACTAAAATAAATAAACTAAAAAAAAGTAAAAAATAAACTTAAATAAAAATATAAAATAAATAAAAATTAAAGTACTTGTTTACTTAATTTAAAAAAAAAAATCCTAAACCTAAATCCTAAATCCTACACCTAAACCCTAAACTTACAACCCTAAATATACAACCCTAAACTAACCCTAAACCCTAAATCATAAACCCTAAACCCTAAACCCTAAACTCTAACTTAAGCCCTAAACCCTAACCGTAACCTTAAACCGTAAACCGTAAACCCTAAAATCATAAACCCTAAACTCTAAACTAAGCCTAAACCGTAAAACCTAATAAACCTAAACCTAAACTTAAACCCTAAAAATGGGTAGAACCTTGACAACAGGAACATCACCATCAAGCAGGCTCAGTCAAGATCTAGCGGTGGAGGCGAAGGTGGAGGCAGTGGTTATCGTAGTGGTGGTCAGGGATCTGGAGGTGCTGGTCGATATAGAACTGGTGCTCGAAGCAGTTTTGGTTACGGAGGTGGGAGGTGTGGCAGAGGTTACAGCCATGGTGGTGGTGGATGGAGAGATTAGGGATATGATGGTGGATCCAACTACTTGAGAGGTCGAGGTGGTTTTGATGGAAACTGGAAAAATTGAAGAACGGTCGATCTTATATACTACTTATGGAACTGTGTATTTATAGTAGAAATGGTGCTAGTTATCTAGGATTTTTGACTTGCTCTATGCATGCTCATTTTTGATCTAGGTCGTCGCTTGTGTCATAGAAAACTTGGTGTGTTACTTGGTTGATGAAATTGAATAGAAGAAATGCTGAATCTGAATTTGTTCTTTATTAAAAAAAACTTAAACCTAAAATAAAAACCTAAACCTAAAAAAATAAAATAAAAACCTAAACCTAAACCTAAAAATAAAATATAAAACCTAAACCTAAAAAATAAAAATAAACTAAAAAATAAACTTAGACCTAAACCAAAAAATAAAATAAAATAAAAAACCTAAAATAAATAAACTAAACTAAATAAAAATAAAACTAAAACTAAATAAAATTTAAAATATAAAATAAATTAAACTAAATAAACTAAATAAACCTAAACTTACTAATTTACTTAATTTAAAAAAAATAAAAAAAATCATAAAATTAAGAAAAAAAACCCAAACACTAAACCCTAAAATTAACCTTAAACCTTAAACTTTAAATTGTAAACCTACAACCCTAAACCTTAAACCCTAAACCCTAAACCCTAAACCCTAAACCCCAAAACCCTAAACCCTAAACCTAAAACCATAAACCCTAAACCTTAAAACCTACAACCCTAAACCCTAAAGCCTAAACCCCAAACCCTAAACCCTAAACCCTAAACCCAAAACCCTAAAAACATAAAAACCTAAACTTAAACTAAATAAAATTGAAAAAATAGATATATAAAAAAAACATAAACCTAAATAAAATAAAATAAAATAAAAACCTAAACTGAAACCTAAACTGAAATTAAAACCTAAACCTAAAAATAAAATAAAATAAAAAAGAAAAATTTAATGAAAATAAATTAAATTAAAATCTAAACTAAACTAAAAAAGTAAATAAACCTAAAAATAAGAAAACCTAAATAAAATAAAACCCAAACGTAAATTAAATATAAAATAAACCTAAAATAAAACTAAATAAAAACCTAAACCTAAAAAATAAACTTAAAAATAAAACCTAAAACTAAATAAAAAATAAAACCTAAATCCTAAACTAAAAAAAATCTAAACCTAAAATAAAAAATAAGATAAACCTAAACCTAAACTAAAATAAACTAAACTAAAATAAATAAGACCTAAACCTAAACCCAAAATAAACTAAACCTAACCCTAAACTAAATAAAAATAAATAAATAAAAAATAAACCTAAACCTAAACTAAAAAATAAAACCTAAAACTAAACCTAAAACAAAAACCTAACCTAGCCGAATTGACCTTACACCCAACTTGACCTAAAGGGGTCATGTTGAACCAAATTCAATCTTGACCAAAATTGATTGGAAATAAAGATGCCAATCCACTCCATATGATAAACCAAACCTAAACCTACCCATGACCTAGCCCAAATAAGTCAAATGGGTCAAATTGGTCAACTTGACCAATTTGACCTAAATGAAGTCATATGAGACAAATTCAAAACTAAACCAAATTACACCAAAGCACTAAAAATGGTCATTGAACTTGACCCAACTCTTCGTTTGACCCAATTTGACTACTTGGTCAACTTGACCCAAGTTGACCCATTTTGACCTAAATGGCTCAACATTAGAAAAACCATATCAAATGAACTCCAAATTCAATGAAACTTGGCCAAACCTATTTTCTCCACATACCCAGCATATCCAAATTAATAAATCAGCAAAATGACCATTCTACCCCTAGTCCATATAAAAATTTTTTGTCGAATCCATGGGTAATTTAGTCAAGCCCTCTTCATATCAACTTGATACCTTCCTAATAAGTCAAGTGAACCCAATGGAGAGTGGTGCACCAAATCTAATGGGTTTGGGCTAGCCTAAATGGTCCGAAGGCCAAACCTGACCCCTAGCTCAAATTAGCTAATTCAAAAAACTCCTCCCTCCACTTGATTTGAAGCACATGGGAGGTTACTAATCCACTAAAGTCCTCAAACCGACCATGTGCCAACTCCAAATAGGTCAAACAACCCTTTCCATATGGTCAATTGGATCAAAATGGCAACCTAAGGTTCGGTCGTCTGATTGCCATAGGGGGAGATATACTCCCCCAAATTCCATTTGAATTCATCACCGTCATTATCGATTGAGCACTAGAAAGTGTTAGGAGCCATCAGAGAGCATTCCTAAGCTTTCTAAGAGGGATTTGAATCTTGCATTTATCAGTTTTCTATAAGAGAAAATAGGGGAGCTCCACTTAATTTCAACTTCTTCCACACTCAAAACCACTTCAATTCTCTTTGCACACTCCCTCAGGGGATCAAGTCGAGTGAACCCAAGCTCTCATTCAAGTTCTTAATGTAAGGAGAGGTTGAATTCGATCAAAGCCTCAAGCAAGGAGAGGAGGTGTTGGTTCATAGAGATATCTACTCAAACCTAAGGCTTGAAACTTTCTCAGGCTTCATCTTCTAGACAAAGCTACCTCAGCAGCACCTGAGGTATGGAATTTTGACCACGCTTAGGAGGTGTTGGTCCTTTGTGAAAGAAATTATCATGGAATGTGAATTCCACCATTGGATAGGCTTGCCATTAGCTTAAGATGGTGTGGGTAAAGTTTGATTCCAATCTGAGCTCAATTGAGCTTGGATATTCCATTAGATCATGGATGGTCTCCATGGATCCTCAGGGAAGAACAGGGAGATCCTGGCCATCCATCCACTCATTTTGGATGGACAACTGAGATTAAATGCACATTTTATAAATCCTTTATCTCTTTCTAAACCACGGGATGATCTCTAGCCATTTGATCCTTAATCGAATGACAATGATCAATCCGCATCCCGCCACCATGTAGCCGCCTTGATGCGACTTTTAAGTGGATGGCTCACAGCGTGATTCATGTAAAGCACACTGATTGTCGCCACTACGTGTCATGCTGTGAGCTACAGAGATTAGTTAGGGATTTAATTAATTTTAATTAATCCCCTTAGCTTCAAAAATTTATATCTCCCTCAATTAAAATAAAAAGAATATGAGATAAATTTCTATGGAAAGATAATTCAATCTATAATATTCTAAAAGTGTTTTTAATGGATTTTAAATTAATTTTTTTCTCTAATTTTAGGTTTTATGGAAAATCTTATTTTGCTAATTATCCATTAATTAATCCTCTGATTAATCCCAAACATCTTGGGTATGTTTTGGGGGATGATCTCTGCCTCCCCTAGTTTTCTTGGGATTTATTGAAGGCTTAATTGGGGGAATTGCAAATGCATTTCCTAATTACTCTCTTAACTAAATTCAAGATAATTAAGGTTTCGATTAGTGTTTTAATCCATTATTAAAGTTGATTAAGGTTAGATCCAGTAAATAGGAGGTGCAGGGAATAATATTGGGGTATTTCCTCTAAGCTATTCCCTAAACACCCTTTCATTAATTTCCCTCTTAATTAAATTTCTAAAAATTCTAAGAACATCCAGAACTTAATTAATCTACTTTGGGTAGATGCTTAGGTGTTGAATAGCCTAAGTTCAATTAAGGAAATCAAAACTTACCTCACATGTGTGAGGGGTGTTTTGAAATAACTTAAGTTAAACCCCATAGCTTAATTAACCATTAATCATAAGCAAATTGCATTAGGCCCTTTTCTTCCTAGGTGCATTGCAAATTTAACTTCCTTGTGAGGTTTTATGTCATCTCATTGGCTCAAAATTATTTGGTTAACTATGCTAAGGTGGTGTAGGTAAGGGTTAATTAACTTGTTTAATTCATACCTTAACCTAACCAATAATTTAAAATGAATCTAATCATATAAAAATTAAACAAAAATTTAAACACATGTGAGAATGGGTTAGAAACAGCAAACTCAAAATGAAATCAAATTTAAAATCAAACTAAAATCATCTTAAATAAACCTTCATTTACTTTAAGTTTTTTTATTTCATGACATTGTCTTTTGGATTTAATTAAAGTGAAGGTGTTTACATACTTTCATTGCTTTAGTTCTTTCCCTCAACATGCTAAATATGTGTGTCATGTGGTTTCATGTATTCATACTTTTCAAAATACTAATTTAAAATGAATATATTTACTTTATGTCAAATTTGCATGTGTTGGCTAAAGTAGAAATTGAATGGATATTATCATTATTAAATCCAAATTTATTTTCAAAATATATGAATCAAATGCCTAAAACTAAAAGTGTGCTACTAATATTTTAATTATAAGCTTGCATGTGAGAGAATATAAATATGTGCTTAGTATAGGTTTTCCTTCTCTTCTCTTTTAGTATAGTTTTGAATAAGATTTGGTAAGATGTATTGTTCATTTAAAAAGAACCTGACACTTGCCTAATTCCATATTCTATTCATTCCTATGCTATCAGTTAAGAAGGGTACCTACGGTTGTACATATAAATTGCTTAAAAAAATGAATCAACTAATACAAATTTTGCATTCTTTCTTTTTCCATTTCATTGCTTTTGTACACATGTTTGTATTTAAGGAAAGTGTTATATTAGTCTAGATAACCCCGAGGTTACAAGACTTTAAATATCCCTAAGTAGGTCTTGTACCTTACACCTCTAGCGCTCATTTATGCTTTTCTTACTTTCTTATGTGCATGTGAAAATTGGATAAGAAACCCTTTTCTACTTAATGAAAATCATGCATCTTAAACTTGCAAATTTCCTTAAATGAACTACTTAGCATGCATCATAAAGTGTGTTAAATATTCTCATTTGTGTATATATATATGCTTAGTACTTATTCATATGCATGTTATACATGTTGGGAAAGAAATGAAGTGATGTATGTTTTGTAAATTTAGTTCATTTTATTTAATCTTAAAATCCCTTTCTTTTTGAATGGGTTTGTTTAGAGTTCATCTAAACTTAGGATTAATTAAAAGGTATAAACAAACCATTCACTAAATAAAACTAAAATATGTTAGGGAAGGAAAGAGAAGTTCTCTTCTCTTTCCCACTCTTTATAACTTAGTAATTAATTGTATGATTCACTTGAACTTAACCAAAACATGAAATAAAATCAATCCAAAATAATTAAATCACTTAAATGAAACCCTCCTCTAAGTTGAAGATGCTTCACACTTAGAAAATTCTAACTTAAAGCCATAGCTAAGCATACCACACAAACCTTCAAAGAACACACATTAGCCTAAGTCACCACTTCTAGCTTTATGTTAGGGCGGTGCATGGTTTGATGCTTGCTTTTATTTTGTGATATATGTTTTAGACTGGATGTTAGGATTTATGCTCATAGAATGAATGGTAGGAAGATCTTAGTCTAACCATTATTTTTTGCAAGGGATTGCACTTAAGGGGTGCTGTAATAAATAAAAATTTAAATGCTTTTGCTTGGAGGTGCTTGTACCCATAAGCATAATCCAATAGGCCAGGTTGACTTAGTCACCCATGTGTGGGGTGATAAGTCCAATATACATGCTTAGGATTTGTGTGGTTGTTTTAGCTAATCTCTATTTTATAGATGTTAGTTACTTTTCCATTCTTTTCTTTTTCATGTAAATTTTATAATTAGGATTTTGTAATGATTGTTATGGGGATTAAGAGGAGCATTGATCATAAGATCCTATCTTATGCACCATGTTAAGCCTTGGAGCATCCACCTTCCAACCATCCAAAACAAGGAACCAAAGAAGAAAGTAGAAACGAAGAATGAAGAAATGAAGCTTGAAGACCCCCATAATAATGAATTCCTTACTTAATCATAATTTAATTCTAGGTTGTATAAGGGTAGAGCTTCGCTACCCAATTTGTTATTTTTGGGTTTGTGCGGTGGTACTCGACCACAATGGCCTCTTATTCTTTTTGCGATTAGCTTTATAAATTATTTGATGATTTGTTTAGCTTTTGCATTAAGTGGCATCTTTTCCTAGTTTCTTCCTTACTTTATGTATGGCTTGGATGTGGATTAGGCTCTTAGGAAAAATAAATCTTTTACCAAATCTAACAACTCAAAACTAAAATAAAGAATTCATAACCTCACCTAAAGCTTAGGTTTAAAAATTCAAAAAGAATTAAAACCTTAGTTAGATGAGTATTTATTTTACAATATCATGCACAAATGCATCTTATTTCACTCTTGATTGGAGGGCTTCCACCTTTGTCAGAGAAACTTGGCTTGACCTTTGAGAGCCATGGTGGAAACACACCTCCTCCCTTCTCCCTGATTTTATCCAATAACATTATTTCCCATGCATTAGGCATATGAGTCCTATTAGCCTGAGTCAATATAATTGTCCAAAAATGAAAACAATAATGAAATTTGAATTGCATTAGATTTAGGTCATTTGAAGCATGTCCTTACATGATCTAGTCTCTTTAGGGAGTTTAAATAAATAACATCCTAAGCTATCTTGCATAGAGCATATGACTTGCCTACATGTATTTAAAATCATAGGAGTTAGTTGGTGGCAACCCCCAGGTGGTTGTAACTCCAAAAAGTTGGATAGTTTGTCCTCTCCTGTGCAGGAAAATAAAATACCCATTTTTTAACTTAGATTTAGGTTGTGCTTTTGGCCTTCGCCAAAGCTTCCTAGATTTAGGTTCTGAGATTGCTTCTCCCCTTTGTGGGCCATAAACTTAATTCCTCACCTCTTAGGCATTTCCTTAATCTTGTGTTAAAGAATAATAAGTCCTAAATTTCTAATGAAAAATGTCACTCAAATAAACTAAATCAATTTCAAAAATGTAAACCCCAACTATAGGATAGTTTGAGATGCTCGCTAGGTTCCCAAGCATCATGGGCATCTCCTACTTATCTTTCTTTTGGCTTCAATAATAACTCCCTCTCTTTGATCAATCACATTTGATCTTCAAAAATGAACTAATCGATTGATAGTCCTTTCCTATTCAAATCTTTGAAGACAATGATCATTTTCCTTAATCGAGAGTATTCCTAAGGGATCTCATCCCTTAAGATGTAATTAACTATGCGAGCTTGCCCCTGTAGGGAACTTAACGAACCCAGTTTAAACTAAACTCATCTTTACTCTTCCATGTAAAATAGGGGAAGAATCTCTGGTATATATGTAGACCCATTGTCCTTAAGAGTTCTTATTGAGGTGATTATGTCCATTAAGGGGTATTTTCTATCTTCGAGATAGTACACTATTCCTTGATGACGCACTGCATCACCAATAAGCACATCACTCTATGTGGCATCCCAAGAAGATGGATTTTATATTCTTGCCTTTTCACCACCACATATGGAATATAGAAAATTTTCTCCACAAACCCTAAACCCTAAAAAGCTAAAAACATAATCCTAAACTAAATAAAACCTAAAAATAAATAAATAAATAAACATAAACCAAAATAAAATTTAAAAATAAAATAAAATATAAAGCTAAACTAAAACCTAAACCTTAACCTAAACCTAAACCTAACTAAAAAATAAAAAAAACCAAAAAAAAAAAGTGAAATACAATAAAAACTAAACATAAAAAAAATCCTAAAATAAAAAGAACAATAACTAAATAAAAACCTAAACCTAAAAAATAAACCTAAAAATAAATTAAAAATAAAACCTAAACACTAAACTAAGAAAAACCTAAACTTAAAACAAACAAAATAAAATAAACATAAACCTAAACTAAAATAAACTAAAATAAATAAAACCTAAACCTAAACCTAAAATTAACTAAACCTAAACCCTAAACTAAATAAAATAAATGAACTAAAAATAAACCTAATCCAAAACTAAAAAAACCTTAAAAATAAACCTAAAATAAAAACCTAAAACCTAAACCTAAAAAAATAAAATAAAAATCTAATCCTAAACCTAAAAATAAAAAAATAAAACCTAATCCTAAAAAATAAAATAAAAATAAAACTAAACTAAAAAAATAAGCTTAACCCTAAACTTAAATAAACTAAAATAAAAAAATAAAACAAAAATAAATAAACCTAAAATAAATAAACTAAACTAAATAAAAATAAAAATAAACCTAAATAAATAAAATAAAATAGACTAAAATAAATAAAAAATAAACTAAATAAACTTAAACCTACCAATTTATTTAATTTAAAAATAAAATAATAAAAATAAATAAAAGTAAACCCTAACCCTAAACCTAAAACACTAAAACTAACCCTAAGCCCTAAACACAAAACCCTAAACCTACAACCCAAAACTCTAAACCCTAAAACCCTAAACCCTAATCAATTAACCCTAAACCTAAACCCTAAACCCTTAAACCCTAAACCCTAAACCTAAAAACCTAAACCCTCAAACTTACAACCCTAAACCCTAAACCCTAAACCCTAAACCCTAAACCCTAAACCTAAACCCTAAACCCTAAACCCTAAAACCCTAAAACTTAAAACCTAAACCTAATAAATGATAAATAATAATAATAATAATAATAATAATAATAATAATAATAATAATAATAATAATAATAAGTAATAATAATAAATAATAATAATAATAATAATAAATAAATAAATAATAATAATAAATAATAAATAAATAAATAAATAATAAATAAAAAATATAAAAAATATAAAAAAACCTAAATTAAATAAAACCTAAAAGTAAAATAAATAAATAAAACTAAACATAACTAAAATAAAAAATAAAATAAAATAAAAACTTATGCTAAAACTTAAACCTAAACTTGAATCTAAACCTAAACCTAAAAATAAATAAAATAAAAAATAAAAACTAAACTAAAATAAAACAAATAAAAACCTAAACTAAACCAAAAAAACATAAAAATAAAAAACCAAAATAAAAGAAAACCCAACTATAAAATAAAAAATAAAATAACCCAAAATAAAATTAAATAAAAAGCTAAACCTTAAAAATAAACTTAAAAATAAACCTAAAAAATAAAACTAAAAATAAATTAAAAATAAAACTTAAACCCTAAACTAAAAAATAAATATAAACCTGAAATAAAGAAAATAAAATAAACCTAAACCTAAACTAAACTAAAATAAATAAAACCTAAACCTAAACTTGAAATAAACTAAACCTAAACCCTAAACTAAACAAAATAAACTAAACTAAAAATAAACCTAAACCTAAAATAAAAAATAAAACCTAGAAATAAACCTAAAATAAAACCTAAACCTAAACCTAAAAAAATAAATTAGAAACCTAAACCTAAAAAAATATTAAAATAAAACTTAAACCTAGAAAATAAAATAAAAGTAAACCTAAACCAAAACCTAAAAAATAAACTAAAATAAAAAATCCTAAACTAAAATAAATAAGCATAAAATAAATATACTAAACTAAATAAAGATAAAAAATAAATCTAGATAAAAAGGAAAATAAATAAAATAAATAAAAAATAAAATAAATAAACCTAAACCTATTTACTAATTTTTTTTACTAAACCCTAAACCTAAATCCATAACCCTAAACTAACCTAACCCTAAACACATCCTAAACCCTAAACTTAAACTCTAAACTTAAACCCTAACTCCTAATCCTAAACCAGAACTTAAACTAAACCCTAAAACCTAAACCCTAAACTGTAACCCTAAAGTTTAAACTTAAACTCTAAATCCTAAATAAAGTCTAAACACTAAACCTAAACCTAAACTATAAACTAATCTAGACTTGTTAACCTAAAACCTAAACCTAAACCCTAAAGCCTAAACACTAAACCCTAAACTTTAAACCCTAAACCCTAAACCCTAAACCATAAATACTAAAATACCATAAACCCTAATCCGTAATCCCTAACCCTAAACCCTAAAACCCTAAAACCCTAAACCCTAAATCCTAAACCCTAAACCCTAAGCAATAAACCTAAAAACAAAATCTAAAAATAAATAAAAAATAAAACCTAAACCCTAAACTATAAAAAAATGCTAAAACCTAAAATAAAAATAAAATAAACTTAAACCTACACTAAAATAAACTAAACTAAAATAAATAAAACCTACATAAACCTAAAATAAATTAAACCTAAACCTTAAACTAAACAAAATAAAATAAATTAAAAATAAACCTTAACCTAAACTAAAAAATAAAGCCTAAAAATAAATCTAAAAAAACTTGAAACCAAAACCTAAAAAAATAAAATAAAAAACTAAACCTAAAAAATAAAAAATAAAACATAAACCTTAAAAAGTTTTTTTAAAAAATAGGAAACTAAAAAATAAACATAAACTAAACCTAAACCTAAACCTAAAAAATATACTAAAATAAAAAAACATAAAATAAATAAACTAAACTAAATAAAAAAATATACCAAAATAAAATAAAAAAATAAAATAAAATAAAATAAATAAAAAATAAACCAAATAAACCTAAACTTTATAATTAAGAAACTTAACTCCTAAACTATAAAATAAACCTAATCCCTAAACTCTAAACCCTAATCTAACAAAAAACCTTAAACCTAAATCAATTTAATAAACCTAAACCCTAAAAGGAACATTGAACCCTAAACCCTAAACTTAAACTCTAAACCCTAAACCCTAATCCTAACCTCAACTCCTAAACCAAAAAGTACAAACTAAGATCTTAAACCTAAACCTAAACTTAAACCTAACTTAACCCTAAATCATAAATACTAAACCCTAAACCCAAAACCCATAAACCCTAAACCCTAAACCCCTAAACCCAAAACCTAAGTTAAAATAAATTAAAAAATAAACCTAAACCTTAAAACTAATAAACATAAACATAAACCTAAACCCTAAAATGGAACCTCAAGAGGAACATCACCATCAACCGCCTAGATTTAGTGGAGGAAGAGAAGGCAGGCATGGTTATCATGTGGTGGGGTGGAGGTGAGGTGGTGGTGGTTGGGAGCAGGTTATGGAAGAATGACTGAGGTTATAATGGTGGTGGTGATGGAGAGATCATGATGATGGGGGATCCGAGAAGTGGGTGGTTCTGATGAGAACTTAAGAGACTACAAAATGACCAATCCGATCTGTAATTTATGGAAGTGTGTCATTATAATATTGATGGTTCTAGTTATCTAGGGTTTTTGATTTACTCTATACGTGCTCATTTTATATTTATGTTGTCACTTGTGTCTTAGAAAACTTGGTCTCTTACTTGGTTGATGGAATTAAAAAGAAGAAATGTTGAATTTGAATTTGTTCTCTTTTAAAAAAATAACCAAAAACCCTAAACCCTAAACCTAAAACCTAAACCCTAAACCCTAGAAACCCTAAACCATAAACCCTAAACCCTATAACATAAACCCTAAACCCTAAATCATAAACCCTAAACCCTAAACCATAAACAACAAACCTTAAACCCTAAACCCTAAACTAACCCTAAACCCTAAACCCTAAACCCTAAATCCTAAAAAGCTAAAAACCTAAACCTAAATTAAATAGAACCTAAAATAAAATAAGTAAAAAACTAAACCAAAATAAAATAAATAAAATAAAATAAAATAAAAACATAAATTAAAACCTAAACCTAAAACTAAACCTAAAAAGAAAATAAAATAATAAATAAAAACTAAACTAAAATAAATTAAATAAAAACTTAAACTAAACTAAAAATAAAAAACCTAAATAAAATAAAAACTAAACCAAAAATAAAAGTAAAATAGACCAAAAATAAAATAAAATAAAAACTAAATTAAAACCTAAACCTAAAAACAAACCAAAAAATGAAACTTGAAAAAAAAATAAAAAATAAAACATAAACCCTAAACTATAAAAAAAACATAAACCTAAAATAAAAATAAAATAAACTTAAACTAAAATAAACTAAACTAAAATAAATAAAACCTAAACCTAAACCTAAAATAAATTAAACCTAAACCTACAGCCAAACTAAATAAAATAAAATAAAATAAACTAAACTAAAAATAAACCTAAACCTAATCTAAAAAATAAATCCTAAAAATAAACCTAAAATAAAAACCTAAAACCTAATCCTAAAAAAATAAAATAAAAACTTAAACTTATGACCTACAACAACAAGAACAAAAAGCCTTAATCCCACTAGGTGGGGTTGGCTACATGAATCCTTCTTCTCCATTGTGTCCTATTATGTGTCAAATTCTCATTTAAATCAAGTATGCTAAGATCATTTTTTATACATCTTAACAAAGTCTTTTTAGGTCTACCTCTACCTTTCTTAACATAAGACAAATCTAGTGCATCTACTCTCCTAATCATCTGACGGCCGACGCTTTATGTGGCCAAACCATCTAAGCGACTCTCCTAATCTTATCTACCACTAGAGCTACTCCAACTTTTTCTGAATATACTCATTTTGCATTCTATCCCTAAGAGTAAAGCCACTCATCCACCTAAGCATCCTCATCTCAGAACGCTAACTTAGTCTTATGCTTCTCTTTTATTAGCCAACATTATGCACCATAAGTCATTGTAGGTCTTACCACCATCTTATAAAATTTTCCCTTAAGTTTAAGTGGAACTTTTCTATCATATAATAGGTCAGATGCATTCCTCCACTTCAACCATCCAACTTGAATTCTACTAATAACATCTCCATCTATTTCACCATCATTTTGAACAATAGAGCCTAAATATCAAACGCCACTCTTATTAATGACTTGTTCACCTAATGTCACAAAGACTACCACTATAACTTCTACAACTAAAATTACACTCCATATATTCAATTTTAGATCTACTTAAATGAAAACCTTTAGACTCTAGAGTTGACCTCCATAATTCAAGTTTCTTGGACTCCTCTCTAGTCTTATCAACAAGAAGAATGTATCAGCAAAAAGCATACACCAAGGTACATCTTCTTGTAAATGCCTAGTAAGAATATCCATAACTAAAGTAAAAAAGATAAGGGCTTAAAGCTGATCCTTGATGCAATCCAACTAAAATAGAAAAATATTTTCTCAATCCTCCTTGTGTTTGGACACAAGTAACAGCTCTAGTTTACATATCCTTAATGACTTGAATATAACCAATATTAACTCCTTTTTGTTCTAGAACTCTCCAAAGAACATCTCAACTTTATCATAAGCTTTCTCTAAATCAATAATTATCATATGTAGATCCTCCTTACTTTCTATGCTTCTCACAAACCCTAACAAATGTATAACATCCATAGTAGATCTACCTTGCATGAAACCAAACTGATTGTGAGAAACTTTTGTATCACATCGTAACTTAAACTTATGACCTAAAAATATAAAATAAAACCAAAACCTAAAAAATAAAATAAAAATTGAACTAAACTAAAAAATAAACCTAAACCTAAACATAAACCTAAAAATAAACAAAATAAAAAAAACATAAACTAAAATAAAAAAAAACTAAAATAAATATACTAAACTAAATAAAAATAAAAACAAATCTAAAAAAATAATAAATAAAATAAACTAAATAAACCTAAATTTACTAGTTTACTTAATGTAAATTAAAAAACTAAAAATATATAAAAAAATCCCTAAGCCTACCCTAAACCCTAAAACTAACCCTAAACACTAAACCTTAAACCTTTAATCCTAAACACTAAAACCCTATACCCTAAAACTATAAACCCTAAACCCTAAACCCTAAAACCTACAACCTTAAACCCTAAACCCTAAACCCCAAACCCTAAACCTTAAACCCTAAATCCTAAACCCTAAACCCTAAAAACATAAAAACCTAAACTTAAACAAAATAAAATCTAAAAATAAAATAAAATAACCTGAACCTAAATTAAATAAAATAATAAAATAAAATAAAAACCTAAACTAAAACCTAAACCTAAACCTAAACCTAAAAATAAAGTAAAATAAAAATTAAATTAAAACTAAAATAAAATAAAATAACCTAAACTAAACAAAAAAAATAAAATAATCCTAAAAATTAAAAAAATCTAAATAAAATAAAACTAAACTTAAAATAAAAATAAAATAAACCTAAAACAAAGTAAAATAAAAACAATATTAAAATATAACTCAAAAATAAAAAAATAAAAAAAATCTAAAAATAAATAAAAAATAAAACCTACACCCTTAAGTAGATAAAAACCTAAAGCTAAAATAAATAAAATAAAATAAACATAAACCTAAACTAAAATAAACTAAATGAAAATAAATAAAACCTAAACCTGAACCTAAAATATACTAAACCTAAACCATAAACTAAGAAAAAACAAAAACCTAAACTAAGAAATAAAACCTAAAAATAAACCTAAAATAAAAATCTAAAACCTAAACCTAAACAAATAAAATATAAATCTAAACCTAAACCTAAAAATAAAAAATAAAACCAAAACCTAATAAATTAAATAAAAATAAAACTAAACTAAAAAATAAAAATAAAACTTAAACCAAAGCCTAAAAAATAAACTAAAATAAAAACCTAAACTAAAATAAATAAACCTAAAATAAATAAACTAAACTAAATAAAAATAAAAAATAAACCTAAATAAAAATAAAAAATAAAATAAATGAAAATAAATTAAAAATTAACTAAATAAACTAAATAAGCCTAAACCTATCAGTTAATTTAATTAGTTTTTTTAAAAAAACCAAAACCCTAAACACTAAACCCTAAAACACCCTAAACCCTAAACCCTAAATCCTAAACCTTAAATAAAAAAAATAAAAAAATTAAATAAAAACACTAACCCTAAATGCTAAACTTTAAACCCTAAACCCTAAACCTAAACCTAAACTTAAAACCTAAACCTAAACCATAAACCAAAACTTAAACTAAACTAAACTAAATAAAATAAAACCTAAACTAAATTATAAATAAATAAAATATATAAAAATAAACTAAATTAAGTAAAATAAAAATAAATATAAACAAATAAATTAATTAAATTAAATAAACTAAATTAAATAAACCTAAACCTAAAATAAAGTAAAGTAAAGTAAACTAAACTAAAATAAATGTAATCCTAAACCTAAACCTAAACTAAAATAAAATAAATTAACTAAATAAACTAAACCCTAAAAATAAACTAAGTAAACTATATAAATAAAAACTAGACTAAATAAATAAACCTAAACTAAAAATAAATTAAATAACTAAACTAAACTAAACTAAAACCCAAACCTAAACCTAAAACCTAAACTAAATAAACCTAAACCTAAAGAAAACCTAAACATAAACTAAAACCTAAACCTAAATAAATAGACCTGAACTAAAATGAACCCTAAACCTAAACCTAAACCTAAACCTGAACCTAAACTAAACCTAAACCTAAACAAAATAAACCTAAATGTAAACCAAAAAATAAACCAACATTAAATAAAACCTAAAACTAAATCAACCTAAACTAAATAAACCTAAACCTAAATAAACTAAACTAAACTAAACTAAATGAATAAAATAAAACTAAACTAAATAAATAAACTGAATAAAACCTAAAACTAAAACTAAAATAAACTAAACCTAAAAGTAAACCTAAACCTAAAAATAAACTAAACTAAACTAAATTAGAACTAAATAAATAAACTAAATAAAATAAAATAAATAAGCCAAACAAAATAAATAATCCTAAACATATATAAATAAACCTAAATAAAAATAAAATAAAATTTAAACATAAACCTAAACCTAAACCTAAACATAAACCTAAATTAAATAAAAACCTAAATTTAAACCTAAACCTAAACCTAAACTTAGACCTAAACCTAATCTAAACTAAATAAACTAAACTAATATAACATAAATAAACCTAAACCTAAACCTAAACCTAAACTAAATAAAACTAAATAAAAATAAAATAAACTAAACTAAAAATTAACTAAATAAACTAAACTAAATAAATAAACATAAACCTAAACTAAACTAAAAATAAACTAAAATAAAATTAAACTAAATAAAAATAAAAATAAGACTAACCTAAACCTAAACTAAATAAATAAAATAAATGTAAACCTAAACTAAGAAAAAAGAATTAAATAAACTAAATAAAATAAACTAAACTAAATAAACCTAAACCTAAACCTAAACTAAACTACAATAAACTAAACTAAACTAAACTAATATAAACCTAAACCTAAACCTAAACCTAAACCTAAACTAAATAAACTAAAATAAACAAAATAAATAAACTAAAATAAAAAAACTAAATAAACCTAAACCTAAACTAATGTAAAATAAACTAAACCTAAAAATAAACCAAGTAAAATATATAAATAAAAACTAAACTAAATAAATAAACCTAAACAAAAAATAAATTAAATAATTAAACTAAACTAAAGTAAAATAAACCCAAACCTAAACCTAAAACCTAAATAAAATAAACCTAAATAAATAAAATAAACTAAACTAAACTAAACTAAACCTAAACCAAAACCTAAACCTAAACCTAAACCTAAACCTAAACTAAACTAAATAAATAAACCTAAACTAAAATAAAAAATAATCCTAAACCTAAAACTAAACCGAAACCTAAACCTAAACCTAAACCTAAAACCTAAATAAAAATAAATCTAAACCTAAACTGAAACCTAAACCTAAATAAAAACCTAAACTTAAACCTAAACCTAAAACCTAAATGAAGATAAACCTAAACCTAAACCTAAATAAACCTAATAAACCTAAACTAAAATAAACATAAACTAAAACTAAATAAAATAAAATAAAATAAAATAAATAAACCTAAACCTAAATAAAACCTAAACCTAAACTAAACCTAAACCTAAACCTAAATAAATAAGCTTAAACTAAAATAAAATTGAAACCTAAACCTAAACCTAAACCTAAACCTAAAACTAAAACTAAACCTAACCAAAATAAACCTTAACTTAAACTAAAAAATAAACCTAAACTAAATAAAACTAAACTAAAGAAAACCTAAACCTAAATCAACCTAAACTAAATAAACCTAAACCTAAACCTAAACCTAAACCTAAATTAAATAATAAATAAACAAAATAAATAAAGAAAATATAACTAAACCAAATAAATAAATTGAATTAAACCTAGAACGTAAACTAAAATAAATAAATTAAACTAAACTAAATAAACTAAACCTAAAACTAAACATAAACCAAAAAATAAACTAAACAATACTAAATTAAACTAAATAAAACCTAAACTAAATAAAATAAACTAAATAAACCAAACTAAATAAATAATCCTAGACCTAAATAAATAAACCTAAATAAAACTAAAATAAAATTTAAACCTAAACCTAAACCAAAACATAACCTAAACTAAACTAAAACCTAGAACTAAACCTAAACCTAAACCTAAACCTAAACCTAAACTAAACTAAATTAACTAGACTAATATAACCTAAATAAATCTAAGCCTAAACCTAAACCTAAACTAAATAAAACTGAATAAAAATAAAATAAACTAAACTAAAAGTCAACTAAATAAACTAAGCTAAATAAATAAACCTAAACCTAAACTTAAGCCTAAACTACATAAATAAAATAAAATAAAATAACCTAAATAAACCTAAACCTAAACTAATTAAATAAACTAATTAAAATAAACTAAAATAAGCCTAAACTAAATAAACTAAACTAAATAAACCTAAACAAAACTATATAAACCTAAGACCTAAACCAAAACCTAAACCTAAACTAAACTAAACTAAACTAAAATAGAATAAATAAACTAAACCTAAACCTAAACTAAATAAAATAAAATAAAACAAAACTAAACTAAACTAAATAAAACCTAAAATAAACCTAAACCTAAACCTAAACCTAAAACCTAAACTAAAATAAACCTAAACCTAATCTTAACTAAACCCTAAACCTAAACCTAAACCTAAACCTAAACATAAACCTAAATAAATAAATTAAACCTAAGCCTAAAATAAATAAATAAATAAACCTAATCCTAAACATAAAATAAACCTAAACCTAAACCTAAACTAAATAAATCTAAACCTAAAATAAACCTAAACCTAAAAATTAAACATAATCTTAAACCTAAACCTGAACCTAAACTAAGCTAAATAAACCTAAACCTAAATAAACCAAAACTAAATAAACCTAAACCTAAATAAACTAAACTAAATATAAAAAAAACCTAAACTTAAATAAATAAACCTAAATAAACCTAAAATAAAAATAAACCTAAACCTAAACTTAAGACTAAATAAATAAACTAAATAAATAAAATAAACTAAAAAAATAAAATAAATAAACCTAAACCTAAACTTAAACCTAAATAAACCTAAATTAAATAAACAAACCAAATAAACTTAAATTTAAACTAAACCAAAAAATAAAACATAAACCTAAAAACCTAAACTAAACTAAACTAAAGTAAACGTAAACTAACCTAAACCTAAACCTAAAATATATAAACTAAACTAAACTAAACCCAAACTTAAACCTAAACTGAACTAAATAAAGCCTAAATGTAAACCTAAACCTAAACTTAGATCTAAACCTAAATAAGCTAAAATAAACCTAATCCTAGACTAAATAAATAAATAAGTAAATAGAAATAAAATGTAAACTTAAATAAAATAAACCTAAACTAAACCAAAAATAAATAATCCAAAACCTAAACTAAACTAAAAAAAACATAAGCAAAAAATTAAAACTAAACTTAAACCTAAACATAAACCTAATCTAAACTGAAATGAAACCTAAACCTAAACAAAACTAAACAAGCTAAAAATTAGAATAAATAAACTAAGACCTAAAATAAACCTAAACCTAAACCTAAACTAAATAAAACTGAATAAAAATAAAATAAACTAAATTAAAAGTCAACTAAATAAACTAAACTAAATAAATAAACCTAAACTTAAACTAAACTAAAAATAAACAAAAATAAAATTAAACTAAATAAATAAATAAATAATAAAACCTAAACCTAAACCTAAGCCTAAACTAAATAAATAAAATAAAATAAATAAACCTAACCCTAAACTAAGTAAATAAACTAAATAAAATAAACTATAATAAGCCTAAACTAAATAAACTAAACCAAATAAACCTAAACAAAACTATATAAACCTAAGACCTAAACCAAAACCTAAACCTAAACTAAACTAAACTAAACTAAAATAGAATAAATAAACTAAACCTAAACCTAAACTAAATAAAATAAAATAAAACTAAACTAAACTAAACTAAATAAAACCTAAAATTAACCTAAACCTAAACCTAAACCTAAAACCTAAACTAAAATAAACCTAAACCTAATCTTAACTAAACCCTAAACCTAATCCTAAACCTAAACCTAAACATAAACCTAAATAAATAAACTAAACCTAAGCCTAAAATAAATAAATAAATAAACCTAATCCTAAACATAAAATAAACCTAAACCTAAACCTAAACTAAATAAAGCTAAACCTAAAATAGACCTAAACCTAAAAATTAAACATAAACCTAAACCTAAACCTGAACCTAAATTAAGCTAAATAAACCTAAACCTAAATAAACCAAAACAAAATAAACCTAAACCTAAATAAACTAAACTAAATAAAAATAAACCTAAACTTAAATAAATAAACCTAAATAAACCTAAAATAAAAATAAACCTAAACCTAAACTTAAGACTAAATAAATAAACTAAATAAATAAAGTAAACTAAATAAAGTAAAATAAATAAACCTAAACCTAAACTTAAACCTAAATAAACCAAAACTAAATAAACAAACTAAATAAACTTAAACCTAAACTAAACCAAAAAATAAAACATAAACCTAAAAACCTAAATAAAACTAAACTTAAATAAACCTAAACTAACCAAAACCTAAACCTAAAATATATAAACTAAACTAAACTAAACCTAAACTTAAACCTAAACTAAACTAAATAAAGCCTAAACCTAAACCTAAACCTAAACCTAGACCTAAACCTAAACAAAATAAACTAAAATAAACCTAAACCTAGACTAAATAAATAAATAGAAATAAAACCTAAACTTAAATAAAATAAACCTAAACTAACCCAAAAATAAATAAACCTAAACCTAAACTAAAATAAAAATAAACCTAAGCAAAAAGAATAAAACTAAACTTAAACCTAAACATAAACCTAATCTAAATTGAAATAAAACCTAAACCTAAACAAAACTAAACAAGCTAAAAATTAAAATAAATAAACTAAGACCTAAAATAAACCTAAACCTAAACCTAAATAAACTAAACTAATTAAATAAACCTAAACTAAACTAAACTAAATAAACCTAAACCTAAAATAAACTAAATAAAAATAAACCTAAACCTAAACCTAAACCTAAACATAAACCTAAACCTAAATAAAACATAAACCTAAACCTAAATAAAACATAAACCTAAACCTAAAAAAATAAAAAAAACCTAAACCTAAACCTAAACCTAAACCAAAACTTAAACTAAACCTAAACCTAAACCTAAACTAAAATAAACTAAACTAATAAACTAAATAAACCTAAACTAAACTAAAAAAAAAACTAAATTATTAAATTAAATAAAATAAACCTAAACCTAAAGTAAATAAACTAAAATAAATAAACCTAAACTAAAAAATAAATAAACTAAACTAAATAAACCTAGAGAAAACCTAATCCTAAACCTAAACCTAAACCTAAACCTAAACTAAAATAGAAACTTAAACCTAAACTATATAAACTAAAATAAATCTAAACTTAAACCTAAACTTAAACCTAAATAAACTTAAACCTAAACCTAAACCTAAATAAACCTCAACCTAAACCTAAACCTAAACTAAATGAACCAAAACCTAAACCTAAACTAAATAAATAAACCTAAACCTAAACCTAAACTAAACTAAAATAAATAATTAAATAAACCTAAACCTAAACTAAAAAGTAAACCTAAACCTAAACCTTAATAAATAAACTAAACTAAATAAAAATAAAATAAATAAACCTAAATCTAAATCTAAACCTAAAGCTAGACCTAAAACCTAAATCCAAACCTAAACTAAAATAAACTAAATAAAATAAACTAAATAAAGAAACTTAAACTAAACTAAACAAACCTAAATAAATTAACCAAAAAACCTTAACCTAAACCTAAACCTAGATAAATAAACCTAATCACCTAAACGTAAACCTAATCCTAAACTAAAATAAATAAAACTAAAATTATAATAAACTAATAAATAAATAAACTTAAACATAAAATAAACCTAAACATAAAATAAACTAAAAATAAACCTAAACAAAAAAATAAACCTAAATTTGAACCTAAACCTAAACCTAAACTAAACTAAAATAAAACCTAAACCTAAACTAAACTAAACTAAGCTAAAATTAAAATAAATAAACTAAAACTTAAACTAAACCTAAATGAACTAAACTAATTAATTAAACCTAAACTAAACTAAGCACAACTAAACTAAATAAACCTAAACCTAAAATAAACTAAATAAACTAAATAAAAATAAACCTAAACCTAAACCTAAACCTAAACTAAAAATTAAACATAAACCTAAACCTAAAAATAAACCTAACCTAAATAAACTAAATAAAAATAAACCTAAACCTAAACGTAATCCTAAACATAAACCTAAAAAATAAAATAAAACCTAAACCTAAACCTAAACCAAAACCTAAACTAAACCTAAACCTAAACCTAAACTAAAATAAACTAAACTAATAAACTAAATAAAATTAAACTAAACTAATATATACTAATTAATTAAACTAAATAAAATAAACAGAAACCTAAACCTAAACCTAAACCTAAAATAAATAAACTAAAATAAATAAACCAAAACTAAAAAATAAATAAACTAAACTAAATAAACCTAGATAAAACTAAAACCTAAACCTAAACCTAAAGTAAAACCTAAACTTAAACTTAAACTAAATAAACTAAAATAAACCTAAACCTAAACCTAAACCTAAACCTAAACCTAAATAAACATAAACTAAACCTAAACTTAAATCTAAACCTAAATAAACCTAACTAACCCTAAACCTAAACCTAAACTAAATAAATAAATTAAACTAAACTAAATCAACCTAAACCTAAACCTAAACTAAACAAAAATAAATAAACCTAAACCTAAACCTATACTAAAAAATAAAACTAAATAAATCTAAACCTCAATAAATAAGCCAAACTAAAAAAGAATAAAATAAATAAATGTAAATCTAAACCTAAACCTAAACCTAAAACATAAACCTAAACCTAAACCTAAACTGAAATAAACTAAATAAATAATTTATTTAAATAAACCTAAACTAAACTAAATAAACCTAAACCTATATAAATAAACCAAAAAACCTAAACCAAAAACCTAAACCTAAACCTTGATAAATAAACCTAAAAACCTAAGCCAAAACCTAAAATAAATAAATAAATAAACTAAAAATAAAATAAACCTAAACTTGAACCTAAACCGAAACTGAAACTAAAACTAAATAAACTAAATTAAAAATAAACCTAAATAAATAAACCTAAACCTAAACCTAAATCTAAAGTAAAATAAATAAACCTAAAAAATAAAATAAACTAAAAAGTAAATAGACCTAAACCTAAACCTAAATAAACTAAATAAATAAAAACCTAAACCTAAACTGAACTAAATAAACTAAAACATAAATAAAATAAACTTAAAAATAAACCTAAAACTTAAGCTTAAACCTAAACCTAAACCTAAAACATAAAATAAAATCTAAAAAATAAACTAAATAAAATAAATAAATAAATTAAACCTAACCCTAAAATAAACTAAATAATAAACTAAACTAAATAAAATAAACTAAAAGTAAACCTAAAATAAACTTAAACCTAAACCTAAACCTAAACCATAAACTAAACTAAACCTAAACTCTAAACCTAAACTGAATAAATTGAACTAAATAAACTAAACCTAAACTAAATAAACCTAAACTAAATAAAATAAACCTAAACCTAAAGATAAACCTAACCTAAACCTAAACCTAAACTAAATAAATAAATAAACTAAACTAAATAAAAATAAACCTAAACCTAAACTAAACCTAATAAATAAACATAAAATAAAAAATAATCTAAATAAACTAAACTAATAAAATAAACTAAATAATAAAACCTAAACTAAGCCTAACCTAAACCTAAATCTAAAAAATAAAAATAAACCTAACCTAAACCAAAACCCTAAATAAATAAAAAATAAACTAAACAAACTTAAATCTAAATAAATCTAAACTAAACTAAATAAATAAAAAAAAAAATAATAAACTAAATAAACATAAACTAAATTAAATAAACTAAACTAAAATAAACTAAATAAAACCTAAACTTAAATAAATAAACTAAACTAAATTAAATAAATAAGCCTAAACTGAATTAAAATCAACCTAAACCAAAACCTAAACTAAAACTAATTAAACCTAAACTCTAAACCTAAACCTAAACCTAAATAAAACTAAAGAAAACCTAAACCTAAAATAAAATAAACCCTAAACTAAATAAATAAACGAAATAAACCTAAATAAATAAAATAAATTAAACTAAACTAAATAAATAATAATAAAATAAAAACCTAAACCTAAACCTAAACTTAAACATAAATCTAAAACTAAACCTAAACTAAAATAAAAATAAAAATAAACTAAAATAAGTAAAATAATAAAATAAAATAAGTTAAATTAAATATAAATAAATAAATAATCAACTAAAAAATAAATAAAAATAAATCTAAACTAAATCTAAACCTAAATAAATCTAAACCTAAACCTAAACCTACATAAATAAATAAATAAAACTAAATAAATCCTAAACCTAAACCTACATAAATAAATAAACTAAATAAATAAACATAAACCCAAACCTAAATAAATAAACTAATTAAAAAATAAACCTAAACCTAAACCAAAACCTAAACTAAACTATATAAACTAAAACCTAAAAATATAAATAAAAATAAATCTAAACCTAAACCTAAACTAAATAAAACCTATAACTAAATAAACATAAAAATAAAAATAAATTAAACTAAATAAAAATAAATAAACCTAAACCTAAACTAAAAATAAACCTTAAAAAATAAACCTAAATAAATAAACTAAATAAACTAAAATAATAAAAAAAAATGAAAACTAAAATAAAAATAAATATGCCTAAACCTAAAAATAAAAAACAAAATTAAATAAACCTAAATAAATCTAAACATAAACCTAAACTGAAATAAACTAAAAACCTAAACTTAAACCTAAACCTAAACCTAAATAAACTAAACAAAAAATAAAAATAGACCTAAACCTAAATAAAAATAAAATAAACCTAAACTAAAGCTAAACCTAAAATAAAAACAAAATAAAATAAACTAAATAAAACCTAAACCTAAACTTAAACCAAAATAAAAATAAAACCTAAACTAAATAAATTAAATTATTTAAACCTGAATAAAAATAAAACAAAAAATAAATAAACTAAATAAAACCTAAACCTAAATAAAACCTAAACCTAACCCTAAATAAAACCTAAACGCTAAACCTAAACTAAACTAAATAAACCTAAAAATAAACCTAAACCTAAACTAAATAAACTAAAAACTAAACTAAAAAACTAAAAATAAATGAACTAAATCAAAAAAACTAAAACTTAAACCTAAAATAAGCCAACACCTAAATAAACCTAAATTAAACTAAAATATAACCTAAACTAAAATAAAAAATAATCTAAAATAAACTAAAATAAAAAATTAAACCTAAACCTAAACTAAAAAAATAAACTACTTAAATAAATAATAAAATAAACCTAAATAAACCTATACCTATACTAAACTAAAAATTCAAACATAAAAAATATATAAATCTAAACTAAATTAAAATAAAAAAAATAAAATAAACTAAAAATAAATAAGCCTAAACCTAAACCAAAACCTAAATTAAACAAAAATAAATAAAAAATAAACCTAAACATAAACATAATCCTAGTTTCGAAAAAAACCCTAAACCCCAAATCCTAAACCCCTAAACCCTAAACCCTAAACCCTTAACACTTAACCCTAAACCCTAAATCATAAAACCTAAAACTTTAAACCCTAAACCCTAAGCCATAAACCCTAAAATCTATAATCTTAAACCGCAAAGCCTAAACCCTAAACCCCAAACCCTAAACCCTAAACCCTAAAAACCTAAAAACTTAAAACTAAACTAAATAAAACCTAAAAATAAAATAAATAAATAAAACCTAAACCTAAATAAAATAAAAACCTGAATTAAAACCTAAACCTAACCTAAAAATTAAATAAAAGAATAATAAAACTAAACTAAAATAAAATAAAGAAAAACCAAATTTAAATTAAAAAATTAAAGAAACCTAAAAATTAAAAACCTAAATAAAATAAATGGAAATAAATAAAAAGCTTAAAATAAAAAAAAAATAAATAAAACCTAAACATACAAAATAAACCTAAGAATAAATAAAAAATAAAACCTAAAAGCTAAACTAAAAAAATCTAAACCTAAAATAAATAAAATAAAATAAAATAAACTAAATTAAAGTAAATAAAACCTAAACCTAAAGTTAAAATTAACGAAATCTAAACCCTAAACTAAGTAGAACAAAATAAACTAAAAATAATCCTAGACCTAAACTTAATAATAAAACCTACAAATAAACCTAAAAGAAAAACTTAAAATTTAAACTTAAAAAAACAAAATAAAAGCATAAACCAAAATAAAAAAATAAAACCTAACCCAAAAAAAATAAAATAAAAAACTAAACTATAAGATAAATATAAACCTGAACCTAAATTTAAAAAATAAATTAAAATAAAAAACCTAACCTAAAATAAATAAATTAAACTAAATTAAAATAAAAAATAAACCTATATAAAAATAAAAAAATAAAAAACCTAAAATACATAAAAAAATAAACTAAATAAAATAAATAAAACTAAACTTACTAGTTTACTTAATTTCAAGAAAAAAAACCCTAAACCTTAAACCCTAAACCCTAAATCCAAATCCCTAAACCCTAAACACTAAATCCTAAACCCTAAACCCTAAACCCAAAACCCTAATCCTACAACCCTAAGCCCTAAATCCTAAATCCTAAACCCTAAACCTCAAATTAACCCTAAATCCTAAACCTTAAACCCTAAACCCTAAACCCTAAACTCTAACCCTAACCCTAGCCCTAAACCCTAAACCCTAAACCCTAAACTAAAACTAAACTTAAATACTCAACTTAAACTAAAGTTAAATCATAAACTAATCCTTAATCCTTAAACTAACTTAAACTTGTTAACTTAAACTCTAAACTAAAACCTCCAAACCTAAAACTTAAACTTAAAGCCTAAACATTAACTTAAACTAGAAACTTAAACCCTAAATTTAAACTTTAAACACTAAAATAATAACCTCTTTAAACCTTTAAAACCTAAACAAAGTCAAAACCTTAAACTCTAAACTAACTCTAAACCTTAAACCCTAAACTTAAACCTACAACCTAATTAGAAACTCCTAAAGCCTAAAACTCTAAACTCTAAACTCTAAAACTATAATCCTAATCTCAAACCCTAAACCATAAACCTTAAATCCTAAACCCTATACCATAAACCCTAAAAATCTAAAAACCTAAACCTAAACTTAAACAAATAAATAAACCTAAACTAAACTAAATAAATTAAAACCTAAATAGATAAATAAAAATAAATCTAAACCTAGACCTAAACTAAATAAAACTAATAACTAAATAAACATAGAAATAAAAATTAACTAAACTAAACTAAAATAAATAAACCTAAGCTTAAACTAAAAATAACCATAAATAAATAAACTAAATAAACTAAACTAATAAAATAAAAAAAAAAACTAAAATAAAAATAAATAAACCTAAAGCTAAAAATAAAAATCCTAAACTAAATACACCAATATAAACCTAAACCTATACTAAAAACTAAAAACCTAAACCTAAACCTAAACCTAAATAAACTAAACTACAAATAAAAATAAAACTAAACCTAAATAAAAATAAAATAAACCTAAACTAAACCTAAACCTAAAAGAAAAACTAAATAAAACCTAAACCTAAACCTAAACCAAAATAAATATAAAACTAAAACTAAATAAATTAAACTAAATAAACCTAAATAAAAATAATACTAAAGATAAATAAACTAGATAAAACTTAAACTTAAATTAAACCTAAACCAAAATCTAAATAAAACCTAAACCATAAACCTAAACTAAACTAAATAAACCTAAAAATAAACCTAAACCTAAACTAAATAAACTAAAAACTAAACAATAAAACTAAAAATAAATGAACTAAAAAAAATTAAAGCATAAACCTAAATAAACCTAAACCTAAATAAACCTAAACTAAACTAAAATAAAAAATAAACTAAAATAAACTAAAATAAAAAATAAAACCTTAACCTAAACCTAAACCTAAACCTAAACCTAAACCTAAAACTAAAAATAAATAAACTACATAAATAAATAATGAAATAAACCTAAATAAACCTATACCTAAACTAAACTAAAAGTTAAAACCAAAAAAATAAATAAAACCTAAACTAACTTAAAACAAAAATAAACTAAACTAAAAATAAATAAACCTAAACTTAAACCTAAACCAAAATTAAATAAAAAAATAAAAATAAACCTAAACCCAAACCTAAACCTAATTTTTTAAAAAAAAATATTAAACCCCAAACACTAAAACCCTAAACCCTAAACCCTAAACCCTTAAACCTTAAACCCTAAACCGTAAAACATTATACCTTAAACCCTAAATCGTAAATCGTAAACCCTAAACCCTAAACCCTAAAACTTATAACCATAAACCCCAAACCCTAAACCCTAAACCCTAAACCTAAAAAACCTAAAAACCTAAACTTAAATTAAATAAAACCTAAAAATAAAATTAATAGAAAACTTAAAACTAAATAAAATAAATAATATAAAATAAAATAAAAAATTAAACTAAAACCTAAACCTAACCATAAAATAAAATAAAAGAATAGATAAAAACTAAGCTAAAATAAAATAAATAAAAACCTAAACTAAATAAAACAAAACCCAAACGTAAAATAAAAATAAAATAAACTTAAAATAAAATAAAAACTAAATAAAAACCTAAACTTAAAAAAAACTAAAAATAAATAAAAAATAAAACCAAAACCCTAAACTAAAAAAAAAAAAAAATCTAAACCTAAAATAAACAAAACCTAAAATAAACCTAAAATAAAATAAACTACAATAAAATAAATAAAACCTAAACCTAAACTTAAAATAAACTAAATCTAAACCCCAAACTAAGTAGAATATAATAACTAAAATAAAACCTATAAATAATCAAAATAAAACCTAAAACTTAAACTTAAAACAAAATAGAAATATAAACCTAAACCTAAAATAAAAAATAAAACCTAAGCCTAAAAAATAAAATAAAATAAACTAAAAAAAATAAACATAAACCTAAAGCTAAATCTAAAGCTAAATTTTAAATATAAAATCCTAAACTAAAATATATAAACTAAACTAAATAAAAATAAAAAGTAAAATAAATAAAAAAATAAATTAAACAAACCTAAACCTACTATTTTACTTAATTAAAAAAAACCTAAACCCTAAATCTAAAAAAATCCTAAACCTTAAACCCTAAACTCTAGAACCTAACCCCAAAACCCTAAACCCTAAACCCTAACCGTAACCCTAACCCTTAACCTTAAATCAAAAAAGCATAAACCCTAAAACCCAAAATCCTAATCCCTAAACCCTAAACCATGAAACCTAAATGCTAATCCCTAGACCCTAAAACCTAAACCCTAAACCCTAAACCCTAAACCCTAAACTCCATACCCTAAACCTAAACCTAAAGTAACTAAATAAATTTAAAAGTAAACCTAAACCCTAAACCTAATAAACATAAACCTAAACCTAAACCCTAAGATTGGGAAAAACCTTGACGATAGGAACACCACCATCAATTAGGCTTAGTCTAGATCTGGCGGTGGAGGTGAGGGCAAAGGAGGTGGTTATCTCAGTGGTGGTGGCGGATCTGCAGGTGCTGGTGAATATGGAGGTGGTGGTAGGAGCAGTGGTGCTTATGGAGCTAGGAGGAGCAACAGAGGTTATAGCCATGGTGGTTGCAGAGGGAGAGATCAAAAATATGATGGTGGATCTTATTATTTGAGAGGCCAGGGTGGGTCTGATGGGAACTGGAGAAATTGAAGAATGGCTGATCCAATCTACTGCTTATAGAACTGCGTCTTTATAATAGAGACAATTCTAGTTATCTAAGGTTTTTGATTTGCTCTATGCATGCTCATTTTTTATCTATGTCGTCGGTTGTGTCGTAGAAAACTTGCTGTGTTACTTGGTTGATGAAATCGAAAAGAAGAAATGCTGAATCTGAATTTATTCTCTATTAAAATAAACTAAAAACCTTAAACCCTAAACTAAATCCTGAACCCTAAACCTAAAATCTAAGCTCTAAACTCTAAACCCTAAGCCCTAAACTCTAAAAATAAAAATAAATAAATAAATAAAAACCCTAACCCTAACTGCCAAACCCTAAAACTAACCCTAAGACATAAACCCTAAACCCTAAAACTATAACTCTAAACCCTAAACCCTAAATCCTGAACCCTAAACCTCAAAACCTTAAACCCCAAACCCTAAACCCTAAACCCTAAACCCTAAACCTATAACTCTAAAATCTAAACCTTAAACCCCCAAACCCCTAAACTAAAATAAATTCTCAAAAAAAAAAAAAAACCCCAAACCCTAAACCCTAATAAGAAACTAATAAAACACCAAAACTAAATTAACTAAAACTAAAACTAATAAATAATAAACTAAAACTAATAAATAATAAACTAAAATTGATAAACTAATAATAAATAAAAACTAATAATAAATTAAAATAAAAAGTAATAAAATTAACTAAACTAAATTAACTAAATAATAATTAAAAAACTAATAAACTAATAATAATAAAAACTAACTAAACTAATAAAAAAAACTAATAACTAAATTAAACATAAACAAAAAAAACCCCATTAATAAACTAACTAAAAATAAACTAAATTAATAAAACTAATAAAAACTAAAATAAACCTAAACTAATAACTAAAATTAAACTAATAAACTAACTAAACTATTCCCTAATAATTAACTAACCAATAATAATAACTAATTAATAAACCTAAACCCTAAACATAACTAACCTAATAAATAACTAACTTATAATAACACTAAACCCAATAACTAAACTAACTAAACTAAAACTAATAATTAATAAACTAACTAAATAACTAATAATAATAACTAATTAATAACTAAAATTAACAACTAATCTAAACTAATAAACTAATAAACTAATTAAACTTAATAATAAACTAACTAAATAATAACTAAACCTAATAAACAAAAACTAAATAATTAATAACAACTAACACTAAATTAATAAACTAATAATAAACGAAACTAAATAAAATAAATAACTAAGCTAATAATAATAATAATAAACTAAACTAATAATAAACTAAATAATAAATAAAACCTAAATAAATAAATTAAACTTAATAATAATAAATAAACCTAATAAACTAACTAATAATAATAAACTAATAAAACTAACTAAACTAATAAATAATAATAATAATAATAAATAAACTAAACTATAAACTAATAATCACTAAAAAAACACTAAAAAATAATAAAACCTAATAACATAAAAACTAACTAAACTTAACTAATAATAATAATAAACAAAATAATAAATAATTAAAACTAAGCTAAACTAAACACTAAACTAATTAAACTAATAAATAATAATAAATTAAATAAAAATTTACTAATAAAACTAGTAATAACTAACTAATAATAAATAATTAATAATTGAACTAACTAAATAAATAACCAATAACTAAATTAACTAAAACAAATACTACTACTACTACTAATAATAATAATAATAATAATAATAATAATAATAATAATAATAATAAAACTAAATAAACTAAACACTAAACCCCTAAACCTAATTTAATAAAACTAATAATAATAAAACTAATAATAACAAACTAAATTAAAGTAAACTAACTAATAACTAAACAATAACAAAATAACTAATAAACTAATAATAAAACTAAACTAAAACTAACTAATAACTAACTAATAAAACCTAATAAACTAAAAACTGAATAATAACTAACAAAAAATAAAAACTAATAATAAACTAAACAAAACTAATAATAAATAACTAATAACCTAAACCTAATAACCAATAAACTAATAAATAAATTAACTAGAAAAACTAACTAATAAAACTAAGCTAATTAATAAATAAACATAAACCCTAATAAATAATAAACACAAACTAAACTAATAAACTAATAATAATAACTAATAATAAAAAACTAAATAACTAACTAAAATTCAACCCTAAACTAGTAAACTGTAAAAACTAACTAATAAATAAACATAATAAAAACTAAACCTAATAAACTAACTAATAACCAATAATAAACTAATAATAAAAAACACCTAACTAATAAATATGATAATAATAATAAACTAAACTAAAATAAAAATAAAATAAAAAAATAAAATAAACATAAACTAAATAAATAAACTAAACTAACTAAATAAAATAAAATAAACTAAAATAAACCTAAACCTAAACTAAAAAAAAACAAAATAAACCAATAAAAATCTAAACCTAAATAAAAATAAAATAAAACCTAAATAAACCTAAAAATAAAACCTAAACTTAAAATAAAATTAAATTAAAACTCGACTAAAATAAACCTAAATAAAAAAATAAACTAAAATAAAACCCTAAACTAAAATAAATAAACTTAAATAAATTAAACTAAACTAAATAAATAAAATAAACTTAAATAAAATAAATAAAAAACTAAAATAAATAAAAAACTAAAAGAAACCTAAACTACTTGGTTTACTTAATTTAAGAAAAAAAAACCCTAAATCCTAAACCCTAAACCTTAAAAAACCTACTGGCTAAACCAACTCTACCTAAACCTAACCCACCTAAACCCTAAACCTTAAACCCAAAATAAACTAAACCCTAAGCCCTAAACCTAAACCAAAAGCATAAACCACAAATCATAAATTCTAAACCCTAAACCCTTGAGTTGATTTTTTATGAAGGTGATCTTAAAGAAGTCAACAAAGAGGTTGTGAAATACGAAGTTGCTCCTCCTACCCATTTTGGTCATATTGCACCTAATTATGTTGTGGTTTCTCCAGGCAACACTAATCTGGATCCTTCACGACTTCTTCCACCAGGTTCTTAACATCCCAACTAAGATTAAAGGGTACTATTGAAATCATCACCGGTTGATTAAAAGGATAAGGTGGGATCCTCAGAGGCTCTCCTCGATAAGTTGGGATTAGGCCATTCTTTTATGGCCTTGTCATCCGATTGTATGATTGATGGTTCGATGTTCAATCTTGAGCTGCTTGACCTAGCTGAAGATGATCTCATCGAGAAGTTTTCGACAGGCCTTTCAACGATCACTTCTCTCTCACTAGCCATCTCTTTTCCCACCCTTCTTTGCGGCACATGTTCATCATCAAAGCATAATGTCCTCATGTGATTGCCATGATTACACATACCTGATGAGAAGGTTAAGGAGTATTTGAAGGATCTAGTAAATTTGATGTCTATGCACGATGCTTTTGCTACTCCTATTCTTGCTCTCCGTCTTTGTAGAGAGAAAGAAGGAAAGAACTTTATTGAGAATCTAATGATGATATGGGTTTCAACTTATTTTTAAAACTTGAGTAAAATCATTTGAGTTAAATCATTTTGTAAATACAAAAACTATTTTATCAAACATAAAACCATCTTGTTAAATCCCACAAAATTTGAGTTTAAAGTAATAAATAAATTTTAAAATAAACTAAACCTAAAAACCAATAAACCTAAACTAAACCTAAACCCTAAGAATGGGTAGAACCTTGATGGCAGAATAGCCATCAACCAGTGATCACGGAGGTGGAGGTGATGGTCGAGGTGGCGATTATCATGGTGGTGTTGGGGGATTTGGAGGTGCTGGTGGATATGGAGGTGGTGGTTATGGAGGCTGGAGGAGCTACGAAGGTTACAGCCATGGTGGTGGGAGGAGGAGAGATTGGATATGATGGTGGATCTACTAGAGAGGTGAGGTGGTTTTGATGGGGAGAGAAATTAAGAATGGTGATCCGATCGCTACTTATGAACTATGTCTTTGATAGTTAGTTATCTAGGATTTTGATTTGCTCTATGTGATGCTCATTTTTTTTATCCCATCACTTATGTCATAGAAAACTTGGTGTGTTACTTGGTTGATTAAATCGAAAAGAAGAAATGTTGGATCTGAATTTGCTCTTTGTAAAAAAAAAAACAAAAAATTCTAAACCCTAAACTAAAACTTGAACCCTAAACCTAAATCATAAACCCAAACCCTAAACCCCTAAACCATAAATCATAAACCCAAACCCTAAACCCTAAACCTGACAAACCCCCCAAACCAAACCCTGAGCCAGCCACAAACCTAAACAAACTGAGCCCTCACACCTAACCACTGAAACCTGAGGCTGAGCCTAAACCCTGGGCCTGACCTGGGCTAGACTAGCCTGACAGGCCAGGCCCTGAGCCTGCAGGTAAGAGCAGGTTGGGTTTTAGGAAAAACAAACTGACCCTGAGCCACAACTGATCCTGAGCCCTGGGCCCAGGACCACACTGGGCTGTACTGGGCCTGATCACCCAGCCCTGGGGCCACTGAGCCTGGGCTCTGAGCCCTGGGCCCTAGGTTTACTAGGCCGGAGCCCTAGGCCAGATCTAAATCTAAACTGAAACTAAAACTAAAAGCCTGAGCTAAAAAATAAAGATAAAATATAAATAAAGCTAAACCTAAATAAATAAAATATTATAAAATAAAGAAACCTAAACTAAATAAACCTAAACTAATAAAGAATCAAATAGATAAAATAAAAAAAAATTAATAAAATAAGTAAAACCTAAAATAAAATAAAAAAATAAATAAAACTTAATAAATAAATAAAATGTAAAATAAAATAAAATAAACCTAAAATAAAATAAAATAAAAACTAAATAAACCTAAACTGAAATAAACTTAAAAATAAAAATAAAATAAAACCTAAACCCTAAACAAAAATAAAGTAAACCTAAAATAAACAAAAAAGAACCTAAAGCTAAATTAAAATAAATTAAACTAAAATAACTGAAACTTAAACATAAATCTAAACCCTAAACTAAATAAAATGAAATAAAACCTAATAATAAATAAAATAAAAGGCTAAAACCTAAACCTAAACCTAAAAATAATGAATAAAACATAAAAAAAAATAAAATAATAAATAAAAGCATAATCTACTAAAAAAAAAATAAATAAATAAAACCTAAATATAAATAAACTTAAATAAATAAACTAAATAAAAATAGATAAAATAAAATAAAATAAACTAAAATATAAAAAATAATGAATAAATAAATAAACTTAAAAAATAAAATACCCTAACCATAACTAACTAAACCCTAAAATCCTAAATCATATAGCATAAAACCCAAGATCAAAGCCACAGGCCTGAACCCACTGACCCTTCCACTAAACTAAACCTAAACTGGGCTAAATAACCCTAAAATACCTAGGCCATAAGCAAAAGATCCTGGGCCAAAGCCCTAAGGCCCTGAGCCACCTGAGCCATGAGCCTAAAAAGGAAGGCCTGGGCCAAACTAATGAGCCCTAATTAACCTAAACCTTAATAGATAAAAGACTTAAAACCTAAACAAAATAAAGATAAAATAAAATAAATAAACCTAATAAAATAAATAAATAAAATAAAAAAAAAAAAACTACTAAAAAAAATAAAAATAAACCTAAATTAAACCTAATATAATAAAAACTAAATGTAAAATAAAATAAAATAAACCTAGATAAGAAAATAAATAAAACTAAAATAAAATAAAACCTAAAAGTTAACCTAAAGAATAAATAAAAAATAAACCTACACTAAAAAAAATAAAACCTAAACTAAAGGTTAACTTAAATAAAATTAAAAATAAAACCTAAACCTAAAATATAAATAAAACTCCACTAAAAAGCCAAAAATAAACTAAAATAAAACAAATAAATATATAAACTAAATAAAATTAAAATAAACTAAATAAAATAAAATAAAATAAACTCAAATAAATAAAAATAAATAATCTAAATAAAACCTAAACCTACGGTTTGCTTAATTAAAAAAAACCCTAAATCCTAAACCCTGAGCCACTAAACCTTACAACCACTGCGACCACAAATACTGCACAACCCTAAACTACCCTAAACCCTAAACCCTAAACCCTAAAACTCCAGCCCTAAACCCTAAACCCTAAACCTAAGCCACTAAACACCTAAACCTAAACCACAAACTACAACCTAAACCCACAAACCTAAACTAACTAAACTACTATAATTAAGAAAGACCAGAATGGATAGAACGCAGGAATATTACATCAACTATGCTTAGTCTAGATCTTGCATGGATATAAAAGTGGGAGGCGGCATGGTGGTGGTGGTGGGTGATCTGAAGTGCATATGAGGTGGTGAGGCGAAGTGGTTATGGATGGAGGAGCAATGGAGGTTACATGGATGGTGGCGGAGGGAGAGATCAGGATATGATGGCGGATCCTGCTACTCGAGAAGTGGTGGTTTGATGGAATTGAAGGCGAAGATCGATCCGATTCTTTGCTTGTGGAACTATGTCTTCTATAGAGATGGTTCTACTTATCTAGGGATTTTGATTTGCTCTATGGGTGCTCATTTTTTATCAATGTCGTCACTTATGTCTTAAAAAACTTGGGGTGCTACTTGGTTGATGAAATCAAAAATAAGAAATGTTGAATCTAAATTTATTTTCTGTTAAAAAAACCTTAAACTCTACAAACTAAAACATAAACCTAAACCCTTAAACCCTAAACCTAAACCACCCTAAACCATAATCCAACCTAAACCCTCAAACCTAACCCTAAACCACCAAACCACACCCCACTTAAACCCTAAACCAAACCACACCTAACACTAAACCCACCTCCAAATCCTAAACCTAAACACTAAACCCCAAAACTAATGCTAAACCTTAAAACCTAAATTAACCTAAACACTAAACCCTTAACCTAAACCTAAACCTTGAATAAAGATGTCATTAGGGTAGATCTAAAGAATGACCTAATCTAACATAGTTATGGTAGCTAAAAAATGTCTTTAAAGACTTTGCCTTGACTATTAAAGATTTGAATACCCTAAACCTTAACCGTAAATCATGTTATAGTACCATATATTATAGTATAATGTAGCATCAAATATTTGAAAATGTGGTGATGTGTTTTTGGATGTTATAAGATGTTTGGAAATGTTTTAGTATATTATGGTATTATACCCTATAGTCTATATTAATATAATTCCTAAAAATATTGATTTAATAAATCAGATGATGAAATTTATTAAATTTGAATTTGGAATTAGGTTGTGTAACAAAGGTGTGCTACCACTTGTAGTCTAAAAGAAAGATTTTTTGTTCAAAATAAATATTATATGTTGTAGCATAGTATAACATCATATATCATAATATTTTGTTCTATGCATTTTAAATTCTTTTAGTATTTTACAATCATATAGTCAAGCCTACACTTGCATTATTTCTAAAAATGTTGATTTAGAATTTAAAATGGTAGAATTTGGTCAATTCATAATAGGTAGAGCATAGCATCATAATATATTATTTTATTTTAAAATATGTAAGTGATACGGCTAAAATATATAGTTTTTTTTGTTTAGACTAAATTTATGATTTTTATCTTAAGCAATCCCTTGTGATGTGATATTCAATATCGTATAATATAATAAGTTATAATATAGAATGCCATAACATAGTGTAGCATCATGCATTATAGCATACTATTGTGTATTAGTACTTGTTGTTTAACATATTTCAGTTTGTTATAGTATGATCTAGTAGAGTTTGTACTGGTATAATTCATAAAATTATTGATTTATATGCTGAGATGATGGGATTTGGCCAAATTTAAGGTAAGCTTTAGGGAACATCATTGGGGGTGTGCTATGGTGTGTCATTTAATCAAAAGAATGGAATTTTGCATCCAAAATAAATGTTCATTTTTCAACCAAATTTTATAAATTTCTTGCTTAAAGTGATTCATTTTAAGGTGTAATGTAAGATAATATATTATATGAAAGCATATTAAAATATAATGTACATAACAATATAACTTCACATATATATGAATGTGGTGGTATGTTACTAAATGTTATTGAACATTTTAGTATGTTTTACTTTGTTATAATACATTGGGTCAAAACTCACAAAATATGTTAATTTGAAGGTTGAGATGGAAGAATTTGGCCAAATTCATGGCACACCAAGAAGCAACACAAAATTATGCTATTTTATACCATTTCTAATAGAAAAAATTTTACATTTAAAATGAACATTATTCATATTTTGAGAAAATTTCATTATTTGTTTTTTTTTAAGTGATTCTAATGAGGTGTAATGTTAGACAATATATTATATTATAGCAAATTATAATATAACATCATATTTTATAATATAATATAGTGTGTTAATTCACACTATAATATGTTTAGCATGATATTGTATAGTTAGTTTGAGCTTGCACCTTTAAATCATAAAATGTTGATTACAATGTTAAGATGATGTAATTTGAATGAATACATTGTAAGGCTTCTGGTTGAAGTATTAAAGGTGTGCATAAGAGAAGAAATAAGATTTGATGAGAATTCCATGTCAAGGACATGGAGGGATATCCACTAAGGGATCTCACATGCATTGAACATGACATGTGACGAGTCTAGGTCGAGGGCACATAAGAAGAAAATCTGCTGGGGATAAGGTTTGAATTTGATTTGATTATATGATTTATGGAAAGAAGTCTACTAGTGATAAGAATCTATAATCCGCTAGGGATTAAGATCAAATCAAATTTAATTTATTTTGTTTTAATTGATGTGGAGGCATATCTAGAATATGGGCTCGAGTCCATTAGGGATCGAAATATGAACCTTGCACTAGAAGCGAGGTTGCTATCCGTGGATTAGGATTTGAGTTTGATTTCATAGATTTTTTTGGGGATGTATCCATTGTGGATAAGAGGTTGGTTGGATTTCTTTGATTTAGACTCTAAGGGGAGTTGGTTTAATTTGACTCCTAGGAGGTTGGTTTTGAATTTGATTTATTTATTTGACTTATTTATAACTCCATTGGGGAAAATCATATTTGGTTTAATTTAATCTGAGTTAATGTATGGACCTGATGTGCGATGGACCCACTGAGAAGGGGCTATATCAACCTTGACCTACCAGTTTACAAATCCAAAGGGATAGTCTACCGGCTGGGGTAGAGCTAGCCAACCTAAGGGGTTGCCTTTCAGTGTGCAATGGCTATGCTAAGAAGAAGGCATAGCAGACTTACATCTTCCAAAGTGGAACAACTGCTGGGGTGACCTGTTGGATGCACATAAATCAACGACCTGGGGTGACTCTTGAGTGAATGTTTTGGGGACTTATGTCAACTCAAAAAGTCAAGATTAATTTTATCTTAATTTCATGTGATTTGATATGGTTTATTTGGTTTAGTTTGATTTGAATTGAGGGCATATCCTGGGGATGTGAGCTCGATCAAATTTGATAGATTTAATTTATGGACCATGTTGTGCGATGGACCCTAGAAGGGGCTATATCTCTTGTCTATCTCGATTTACAAATTCCAAAGGGATAGTCTACTGGCATGGGGTAGAGCTAGCCAACCTAAGGTTTCCTTTTGTGCAATGGTTGTGCTTGAAGAAGGCATAGAGACTTACATCTTATAGGGAACAACTTTGGGTGACATGTTGGTAACACAACAAATCAAACCCGACTTAGGGTGACTATTGAGTGAATGTGGGACTTATATCAACTCAAGAGTAGTTAGAAATTCTTATAGGGAGTTTTGATGACAATTCTTTAAAGATAGGATGCTTGCTTGGGAAAAGGTATGCTATGGATGTCCTCCTAATCCATGTGAATATATATTTTGTTTATATTGGTGCGAGGGACTACACGAGAAGGGGTTATGTCATCCTTGACTTATATTAGATTTACTAGACCAAGAGAATCTACACACATCCATAGGATGAATTCTCCAACCAGGGGTGGTTACTAGGAAAAGAAATCCAATGATGGTAACTTAGTGTCTAAATGGGTAAGGATGTGATCTAAATATAGTTCCCACACGGAAGGTGCTACTAGTGGCGTTATCTTGAGCCCTAGAAAAGAAAGCCTATAAGTGTACAGTGGCCAAATCAAGGAGAAAGCTGAGCAAACTTACATCTACCATGAGTGGTGTATCCTAAGGCATGAAAACCAACCAACCTAAGGTGTATCCGTCAGCATGAGTGGTGTATCCATCAGTATAGTGAGAACTAACCAACCTAAGGTGCCCATCGATGTGCAATGATCAATCTAGAAAGCATGTAGGCTTACAACTTTCCAAGTGGTGATCATCGATAGTCTATCATGGTGGGATAGATGCTATCTAACCTAGAGTGACTACTAAGCGGGAGCCAAGGAAGGACCTGACTTGAAGCTGGGGAGGAAGGAGCTTAGGGACTTATCATAAACCTCAAATATACTTGACTTGATGCATGAAGGCTAATCCAAGAAGAAAGCGTAGACTCACATCCTCTTAAATGAAGCCAACATGAGGTAACTTACGCCAAGTAGACCAAACTAACAAGGCACTTTCGATGTGTAGTGGCCAAAAGGAAGGAAACATATGGACTTACATCCTCCAAAGTAAGAAAGACCTGGTGACACAGTAGGTAACATCGACCTAGAGCACTAATGAGTGAGTGCCATTGGGGAATTATCTCAATTCAGAGTTGCTCGAGATAAAAGATATGTGTTTATTTTATATGCTTGTGTGTAGTTTGTGTTAGTGTTGTGTCGATGAAGGATAGGGTGCAGCTCAGGTTCCTTACACCTACCTAAACATCATGGTAGATTCTTAAATAAGAATACTTTCAACATGGAAGAGATTGAATTTAAAATGGAATTTTCATTGATGATAATTATTTTCAAACATGATTTATAATATTTCTTTAAGTAGAGTCCATTGATTGGAAGCATTGGGTGCTCTCCCTTATGATTAATGAGCTGATAAGATCCTCTTGGTAGCCTTCTCTATGACAAAGGGCCTTCCCAAGTGGGTTCAAACTTGCCTCCCATTTTACGATGGGGCAATATGGTCTCCTTAAAACTAAAATAAGCTCTCCTACTTGGAAAGCTCTAGGATGGACCAACTTATTGTGAGCTTGAATCATTTTAGCTTTGTACAATTTGATATTTTGGCATGCCCTGCGTCTCTCCTCAAACCTTGAGCTCTTCTAACAACTTTTATGCTCTTTGTTATGATCTTGCTACCCATAGCTATCCTTAGTGATGTGAGTTGGACTCTAATGGTAGAAACTTTGGACCCATAAGGAGAAAGGAGTAGATAAAGTTGGAGTTCTATATGTGGTGTGGTAGGCCCACAAGGCTTCAACTAACTGCTCATGCCACTGTCGTTTGTTTTTGTCGAGTGTCTTCTTCAGTATTTGAATGAGAGCTTTATTGAAGGCTTTTGCTAAGTTGTTTTCCCTCGGGTAGTTGATGGTAGAATATCTCCAATCTATTTATGTCTTTGAGCAATGTTGTTAATCTCGATGCTCTTGAATGCAGTACCATTATCAGATATAATTCATCGAGGAACTCAGAACCTATATACTATATGGTTCTAAAAACTAGAGCACATGCTTGCTATGACCTCTGAATCACCTTCACCATTTGGAAAAGTAATGTAGCTAAGATGAATTGATGACCCTTGGAGAAGGAGGATCAATCAACCCACTATGTGTACCCCAACACTTCGAATAGCCATGAGGGCAATGTAAGATGTAGAATGTTGGGTGGTTCGTGTAGCACCATACTATGTATTTGACATTGTTGGCCTCGCCTAGCCGTATCCATGCAATCTTTGAATCATCGATGGACAATAGTATTCTAGTCTCTTGATCTTGGCTTTCATCTTCAGGCTAGATTGGTTGGCTTCACATAATCCTGAGTGTACCTCTGTGATGATCTTAAGGGCTTCATGCTTATCTAAACAATGTAACCACATATGATGAAAAGATGGCAAGACACATCCACAAGCATAGAAAGTGCTCTCTACTTCATCGATGGGCTTGGGACTTCTCTTGAGGTAGTTTTCCTTTATTTAGGTAATCCATGAATGGTTGCCTCTAATCTAACTCCTCGTCCATCTTCAATAGCAACCTCTCCTTTAAGAGAGTATTGTTTGATGAGTTCAATATCAATAAGGGATAAGACTTGTCTATTTTGGACCTTTATTGATATGGACTCATCCTCAACATGCCAACTCCTTGGCAAGCTTAACTAAAGCATACACTATGAATTCTCTCCTCGAGGAATCTTATAAATGGTAACCTAGGATTTGGGCCAATAACTCCATGGTGTACTTATGGTAGTGATGGAGCTTAGGCTTTATAACCTTATAGGACCCAATTTGGTTGATAAAACTAGAATCCCAAAGATGTTGATGTTATGGATGCTTAGAGTAATGGCTAACTCAAATTATCAATCATAGCCTCATATTCAGCTTCATTGTTGGTGCAAGGATTGGATATATGATATGAGAATCTCATTACATCATGATCCAGAGTTAAGAGAACTATTCCTACCCTCCTTTCACGGAATAGTAGATTGTGATTCTTCTCCTCTTTAAGAGGAAGCCGCACCATCAAAGTACATGTCCCAACAGTAAATGCTAGTATCCCATAAGTTTATGATTTGTTCATCAGGGAGATCATCATTAAGCAGATAGTCAACAAGAAGTGGGTGTGCTGCTAAGAAATCTGCTAGTGCTTGTCATTTCACCGCACGGAGGGGTACATAGTTAATGGAAAACTACGAGAGGATCATGGGCTGTCATGCCAACTATCTGGCCGTGTCATGAGATATTGTAGTAGATTGATCCTAGATATTAAGTTTGCCTTATGAGGAAGAATGTAGTGCTGATGTAGAGATTAAAGCTAAGAAATGTTTCTCAATGAGTGGATAATTAGCCTCAGCATGGATTAGATGACGTTGAGGTAGTATAGTGCATTTTCCTTCCCTTTGCCATTTCCTTGGGCCAACAAAGCACCAAGGGAGTCATCTAACATAGCAATGTAAAGTATGAGTGACTTGCCTGAGATAGAGGCTGCTTAGTGGCGGCATCACTTGAACTTAATAGATATCGACATCTTGATATATAAAGCATCTTAGAACCACCCTTGGAATGATCCGAGTTAAACTTTTAGGGGTGGCATTTCTAATATTGCCTTAATCTTCTCTAGATCGATTTTGATTCCACGGTGTCGGACAATAAACCCAAATTTCTAAAGATACTCAATGCACATTTTGGGGTTCATTTTGAGGTTAAATTGTCTTATTTGAAAACTACTCTCGGTCAAAGAGATGGTCTTCATTTTCTCTGACCAAGATCATCGACATAACACTCGACTTGATGATGAATGAGTTCATCGAAGATTCAATATAGCTAGTATGTAGCATCGACATTTTAAGGTTGAAAGTGACCTTAGAATAGATTCCAATCGGGGTTCTAAAAATAGTGTTTCTTTCATCTTGAGGCCATCTTTATTATGGTTATATATCGAGATGAGCCATCCATGAAAAAGATGAGATGAGGCAATATCCACCATCAACTCCGGGATTGGTAGCGAAAATTCATCTTTTAGGCATAGCTTATTTAAATCTCTAAAATTGATGCATATGTAAATTTGGCCATTCTTTTTCTTAACTGGGACAATGCTGGCTAACCAGGTAAGGTATTTTTCTTCCCGGATGAAGCCAACATCGATCAGTTTCTTGACTTCATAAATGATTTATTATTTTATGTCTAATCGCATGCAACTAGGAGCTTGCTTGATAGGGTTTAGCTCTATGGACCCTTACGTTAGAGCTAATCATCTCTTCATAACTCCATGCAAAGTAGTCCTTAAATTAGTCAATAGCTAACTAAGTCATTGGATTTAATTTCATTCAACAAAGAAGCGATGTATGTGTGGATCTTCTTGATTCTAAGTTGATTTTTTTTGAGCTTCGTCGATGGTTGACTTGATCTCTTCTTTGAACTCGGTGTGCATCTTGACTTAAAATCATTTGGATCATCCCGGTTTCTAAGCTCCCTCATAGTTAATATGATTTGAAATGAACTGTCAATTCCAAATGATTGGTGATGAGCTTGTCGTCATCATCATGGACCCATATCTTGAATCCTTGTCCCGGACTTGATTGAGAGCTTTTGCATTTATTCTTCCATATTCTTAGTCGACCATGCTCTAAGTCTTCACACTTGTGGATGACTTAGGGCTTCCTTAAATACCAAACCCTCAACTATTTGAGAGAAAAGTGGTGGGAGCTAAGGTTCCCAAGCGATGCCTAACTTGTTTCACATATGCACTTGGATACACTTATGCTTTGCTTTGGAGTCGGTCTTCTTCATCTAGCTCAAGTGTCACCTCTCAAGGGAATCTTTTTGAGAAGAGCTAGCTAGTGCTACTATATAAGACTCATCCTATAAACTAGATTCTAGTTTTTATGGATAGGTGTACTCTCTTGGTAACTGGGTATCTCTCTTATTGGGTGGCCAATAAGGAGGTTTTCCACCCTAGAACTACCTTTGCCTCTTCCACTGGTGGAAGTTAGGTCATCTACCCATATGTTGAATGGGGTAATGAATGGGTTAATGTCGGCTCCACTTCTTCCTCCAAGTCTATTTCTTCTCCCTTTTATTTTCTTTTTCATTTTCTCTTTTCTTTTCTTTTTCCTTTCCTCTTTTTTTCTTTTTATTTTTATTTTTCTTTTATTTTTAAACTTTGGCCAAGTTCACGAGAATAGACTTGTTGATTTTGAGGGAGGTAAAGCGCATCCTCATATGCCAACCTGTGAACTATAAATTGCTTGAGATCACTTTGACAAAGTAGGATCCCCTCTCGAACTTCATACCTGATGTAAGAGGATGGAACTATGTTGTTCTCATGTATCCATGGTCTCCCAAACAAAGCGTTGAAAGATGTACATGAGTCTATAATGTGAAACTTGGCTTGATCATATATCTCACAATATGGAGCCTGGGCATTGACCTCACTTTTGGAGTAATTTAATCTTCCCATCTTAGACTTAGGAGTTTTCTAGACACTAAGACTTCCCTAGTCATAAGACACTTCTAATAATTAGGGAAACACTTAACCTAAGTGTAAAGACTTAGAAGGGCTAACCATAAGATTAGGTTATGCTAGGGATTAGGATAATCAACCTACCCGACAACCCAAATCCAATCCATGTTCACCTTCTCAAACCAAACCTCAAGTTCAGTTCAAACATCAAATTCAAATCCAAATCCAAACCCAAATTCCTAAACCAAATGATTGAAGCCCATGATCAAATCCAAACCTGAAACCCTTCCAAAGCCATATGACTTATCCCATAGACTTAGCCAAATCTTAATGCAAGTCAATCCAAAATCAATTGATTTTATCATAATCAATTTATATCTTCAATCATCTTCTTAAATATAAATCAAATATACATTCAAATGATCAAAATTAAATCAAACTAAATCAAATTAAATCAAAACCCTTCTTAAGAAATATGACCTATCACATGGACTTACCGGAATCTTAATCCAAATCAAGCCAAACTCAATTGATTTTCTCACAAATCAATCATATTTTCAATAATCTTCACAAATTTAAATTAAATATACATTTAAATCAACAAAACTAAATCAAACCAAATCAAAATCTAAGCCACATGACCTCCATGGACTTAGCCAAATTCCTTCATTCCAAAATCCAAATTCAATTGATTTTCTCATGAATCAATCATACCTTCAATCATATTCACAAATATAAATGAAATCAATCATCAAGCTAAACAAAATCAACCCAAGTCAAACAACTTAACCCTTTTGACTTGAAATGTTCAAATGAACCAAAACCCATTTGAACTTACAATTGAATTTATATATGAATCCCAAATCCATATATAAACTCAACTAAATCAAACTCAACCCAAAATCAAGCCAACTAAACCCAATTGGTCCACTTGACCCAAAGTGGCCAATTTGACCTAGTTTTAATCTTACCAAAATTGGGCCAAGCCCATCAAACCTCCCATCATGATTGTTGATCACCTAGGTTGATCAATTGTCACAAATTGGGTCAAACCAAGTCATCTTGGTCATTTGACCAAGTCAACCCCCATATGAACCCAAACTAGCCAAATTGTAACTAAGACAAATCCCTTGAAATCAATGATTCACCAAATCAAAATCAATATTTGAATACTTGACTTCAATTGAGTCAAACCAAACCCAATTGGCCCTCTTGACCCAAGTTGACCCAAATTGACCTAAAAGGCCAAATTGGTTCAAAAAATATAAACCAAATTGATTACAATGAATGGCTCAAGTTTATTCCAAATTGATTGTTGACATTGGATTGATTTAGCCCAATTGACCAAGAAGTGACCTAAAGGTTCAAGTTGGCATAAATCAAAACAAATAATTGAAACTAAAGCCTACAATCATCTTCAATTGGTCAACTAAACCCAAACCAACACCCCAAGCCAATTTGGTAAATTGGTCAACTTATCCATTTGACCCAAATGAATTCAAATGAGCCAAAATCAAATCTAAGCCAAACTAAACCATACCAATTGAACCAAAACATCCCAAATGATCATATGAACTTGACCCAACCCTTAGTTGACCTAATTTGACCAATTGGTCAACTTAACTAACCATTTGACCTAATGATAAATTCAAATTGAGCCAAACCTAACCAAATCAACTCCAATTGACTTAAAATTTGGGTTAACCCACTTTTGACTTATTTTATATTTGCCTAAATCAAATCCAATACAAATGATTATTCTACCCTTAGGTCAAGGGCATCACATGAGACAAATCATCCATATAAGTGGTCATTTCCGTTCCTTGGCAACTTGATACTCTCTTAATGGTCCACCAGAGCGGCCAGCACCGAGGGGTGGTTGGGTCAACCATGACCAATGGGAGGTGAAATCACCTTACCCTCCCCATTAGAGCATTTGAAATCCATAGGACACCCATGATTCCTCCTTGGCACCTCCACACCTTCAACCAAATGACTCACCTCCTCTCACCCACATGACTCAGAAAAGATACCCAGAAGCAAAACTAATCCGCCATTCAATCAAGATGAAGGGG
>JAKCPB010000345.1:0-92630 GCA_021442155.1 Cymbidium sinense | reverse complement strand
TTTAACATTTTAGGGTTTAGGGTTTAGGGTTTTAGAGTTTAGTGTTTAGGGTTAGTGTTTAGTGTTTAGGTTTTAGGGTGCATGGTTTTTACGCTTTAGGGTTTAGGGTTAGCTTAGGGTTTAGGGTAAGTTTAGGTTTTAGGGTTTAAGGTTTAGGGTTTAGGATCAAGGGTTTAGGGTTTTTAAGGTTTAGTGTTTAGGGTTAGTTTAGGGTTTAGGGTTTAGGTTTATGTTAGTTTAGCGTTTAGGGTTTAGAATTTAGGGTTTAGGGTTCACGGTTTAGGGTTTAGGGTTTAGGGTTTAAATTTTTTGGTTTATTCTTTTAACAGAGAACAAATTCATATTCAACATTTCTTCTTTTCGATCTGTCAACCAAGTAACACACCAAGTTTTTTAAGACATAAGAGATGACATAGATAAAAAATGGGCAAGCCTAAAGCAAATTAAATGCTTTAGATAACTGAAACTGTCTCTACTGGAAAGAAATAATTCCATAAGTAGTAGATCGGATTGATTGTTCTTTAATTTCACTAGTTCCCATCAGAAGCACCCCGGCTTCTCGAGTAGCAGGATCCACCATCATATCCCTGATCTCTCACTCCGCCACCACCATGGCTGTAACCTCCTTTGCTCCTCCCCACCCTTTCTCGACCACCACCTCCATATCAACTAGCGACTCAGTCCCCACCACCATAATGATAATGGCGACCTACCTTCTCCTCCAATCTTGATCTAGACTAAGCTTTGTGGTGATGTTCTGTCATCAAGGTTTTGCCCATTCTTAAGTTTCAGGTTTAGGTTTATGATTATTAGGTTTTAGGGTTTAAGTTTATTATTTAATTTATTTAGTTACTTTAGGTTTAGGTTTAGGGTTTGGGGTTTAGAGTTTTGTATTTAGGGTTAGGGTTTAGGGTTTAGGGTTTAGCATTTGGGTTTGGGGTTAAGGATTTAGGGTTTATGGTTTTTTTTAAATTTAGTGAACTGGTAGGTTTAGGTTTATTTATTTTATTTAGTTTATGTTTAATTTATTTTAGTTTATTTTAATTTTTATTTTTATTTAGGTTTATTTTTTATTTTTTTGTTTAGTTTATTTATTTTAGGATAATTTATTTTAGTTTAGGTTTTTTATTTTATTTTATTTTTTAGGTTTAGGTTTTGGATTAAGATTATTTTTTAGTTAAGTTTTATTTTTAGTTTATTTTTTAAGTTTAGGTTTTGTTTTTTATTTTTAGGTTTAGGTTTAGGGTTTTATTTTATTTTTCTAAGTTTAGGTTTTAGGTTTTTATTTTAGTTTTACTTTTTGGTTTTTGTTTAGTTTGGGTTTAGGTTTATTTATAGTTTATTTTATTTCATAAAGTTTAGTTTTTTTGGATTAGGTTTAAGATTTATATATTTTATTTTAGGTTTAGCTTTATTTTATTATGTTTAGTTTATATATTATTTTTAGGTTTATGTTTTTTTTACTTTAGGGTTGAGGTTTTTTTTTTTTTTTTTTTTTAGGTTTTATTTTAAGGTTAATTTTTTAGGTTAGGGTTTTATTTAGTTTTTATTTTATTTTATTTTAGGTTTAGGTTAAGGTTTAGGGTTTAGGGTTTAGGGTTTAGGTTTAGGGTTTAGAGTTTAGGTGTAGGGTTTAGGTTTAGGTTTAGGTTTAGGGTTTAAGTTTAAGTTTAGGGTTTAGGGTGTTGGGTTTAGGTTTAGGTTTAGGGTTTAGGATTTGGATTTAGTGTTTAGGGTTTAAGATTTAGAGTTAAGGGTTTAGGGTTTAGGCTTTTTTAGGATTTATGGATGGGGTTGTAGGTTTAGGGTTATAAGTTTGGGGTTTAGGGTTTAGTGTTAGTGTTAAGGTCTAGGGTTTAGGATATAGGGTTTAGGGTTTTTTCTAAAATTAAGTAAACTCATATGTTTAGGTTTATTTATTTTATTTAGTTTATTTTTATTTATTTTAGTTTATCTTAACTTTTTATTTTTATTTAGTTTTGTTTATTTATTTTAGTTTAGGTTTTTTATTTTAGTTTAATTTTTACCTTTAAGTTTAGGTTTAGGTTTATTTTTTAGTTGAGTTTTTTTTGTAGGTTTAGATTTAATTTTTAATTTTAAGTTTAGGTTTAGATTTTTATTTTATTTTTCAGGTTTTGGTTTTAAGTTTATTTTTTATTTTTTATTTTTCTATTTTGGTTTGTTTTTATTTTTAGTTTATTTTATTTTATTTAGTTTAGGCTTAGTTTATTTTAGGTTTAAGTTTAGGTTTTATTTATTTTAGTTTAGTTTATTTCATTTTAGGTTTAGGTTTATTTTATTTTATTTATTTTATATTTATTTTTGGTTAAGATTTTTTTTTTAGTTTAGGGTTTAGGTTTTATTTTTTAGGTTTAGGTTTTTATTTAGTTTTTATTTTATTTTATTCTTAGGTTTATTTTATTTTTTATTTCAATTTAATTTTTGGTTTGGGTTTTGGTTTTAATTTGGGCTTTTTATTTTATTTTATTTTATTTATTTAAGATTATGTTTTTTTATTTATTTTATTTTTATTTTTTATTTAGTTTAGGCTTAAGTTTTTAGGTTTTTAGGGTTTAGGGTTTAGGGTTTAGGGTTTAGTGTTCAGGGTTTTAGGGTTTATGATTTTATGGTATAGGGTTTAGGGTTTAAGATTTAGGATTTGTGGTTTAGTGTTTAGGCTTTTGGGTTTAGGATTTTTAACATTTAGGGCTTAGCCTTTAGGGTTAGTTTAGGGTTTAGGGTTTACGGTTTAGGCTTTAGGGTTTAGGGTTTAGGGTTAGTTTAGGGTTTAGGGTATAGGGTTTTATGGTTAGGGTTAGGATTTAGGGTTTATGGTTTAGGGTATAGGGTTAGTCTAGGGTTTAGGGACTAAGGTTTTTTAGGGTTGTAGGTTTAGGGTTAGTTTTAGGGTTTAGGATTTTAGGTTTAGGATTTAGAAATTAGGGTTTAGGGCTATGGATTTTTATTTAAAAAAATTAAGTAAACATTGGTTTATGTTTATTTATTATTTATTTTAGGTTTATTTATTTTTTTTATTTTTTAGGTTTAGGTTTAGGTTTATGTTTAATTTTTAGGCTTAGGTTTTATTTTCTATTTTTAAGTTTAGGCTTAGGTTTTTATTTTATTTTTTTAGATTTATGTTTTTAGTTTTTATTTTAGGTTTATTTTTAGATTTTATTTTTTAGTTTAGGTTTATTTTTAGTTTATTTTATTGTTTTTATTTTTGGGTTTAGGTTTAGTTTATTTTAGGTTTTGGTTTCGGTTTTATTTAGCTTAGTTTAGGTTTAGGTTTATTTTATTTTATTTATTTTAGGTTTAGGTTTTTTAGTATAGGGCTTAGGTCCTATTTTTATTTATTTTTAGGTTTATTTTTTAGGTTGAGGTTTTTATTTAGTTTTTATTATATTATATTTTAGGTTTACTATATTTACTTTTTTTGTTTAGTTTTTATTTTATTTAGTTTATTATTTTTAGGTTTATTTTATTTTTTTAGTTTAGTTTAGGTTTTTATTTCTTTTATTTTAGTTTAGTTTTTATTTCTTATTTTATTTTATTTCTAGGTTTACGTTTAGGTTTAGGTTTAGGTTTTAGTTTTGCTTTTTAGTTTATTTTTTTATTCTATTTTGGATTAAGAATTTTATTAATTTTATTTTTAGGTTTTATTTTGTTTAAGTTTAGGTTTTTAGCTTTTTAGGATTTAAGGTTTAGGGTTTAGGGTTTGGGGTTTAGAGCTTAGGTTTTAGGGTTGAAGATTTTAGGGATTAGGGTTTCGGGTTTTAGGGTTTAGTGTTGTAAGTTTAGGGTCTTTTTATTTGTTTTTTTATTTTTTTATTTTTTTATTTTTTTTAAAATTAAGTAAACAGGTAGATTTAAGTTTATTTAGTTTATTTAATTTTTTATTTTTATATATATTTTTTTAGTTTAGCTGATTTATTTTAGGTTTAGTTATTCTAGTTTATTTTTTAGGTTTAGGTTTAGGTTCAGGTTGATTTTTTAGTTTAGTTTCATTTTTATTTTATTTTCTAAATTTAGGTTTTATTTTTTATTTTTAGGTTTATGTTTATGTTTTTATTTTATTTTTTTAGGTTGAGGTTTTAGGTTTTTATTTTAGGTTTATTTTTAAGAATTATTTTTTAGTTTAGGTTTAGGTTTATTTTTAGTTTATTTCATTTTATTTAGTTTTGGTTTAGGTTTAAGTTTAGTTTATTTTAGGTTTAGGTTTAGGTTTTATTTGTTTTAGCTTTGTTTATCTTATTTTAGGTTTAAGTTTATTTTATTTTTGTTTTAGGTTTTTTTTTTTAGATTAGGGTTTAGGTTTTATTTTTTATTTATTTTTAGGTTTATTTTTTTAGGTTTAGGTTTTTATTTAGTTTTTCTTTAATTATATTTTAGGTTTATTTTATTTTTATTTTAGGATTCATTATTATTTTATTTAGGTTTTTAATTTTTTTAGTTTAGTTTAGATTTTTATTTATTTTATTTTAATTTAGTTTTTTTTTTAGGTTTAGGTTTAGCTTTAGGTTTTAGTCTATGTTTTTATTTTATTTTATTTTTTTCATTTTAATTTTATTTAGGTTTTTTTTATTAATTTTATCTTTAGTTTTATTTAGTTTATGTTTAGGTTTTTAGCTTTTTAGGATTTAGGGTTTAGGGTTTAGGTTTTACATTTTAATTTTGGTTTATTTTTAGGGTTCATTTTTAAGTTTAGGTTTATGTTTATTTTTAGTTTATTCTATTTTATATAGTTTTGAGTTAGGTTTAATTTATTTTAGGTTTAGGTTTAGGTTTTATTTATTTTGGTTTATATATTTTAATTTTGGTTTAGGTTTATTTTATTTCATTTATTTTATTTTTATTTTAGGTTTAGTTTTTATTTTTAGTTTAGGGTTTTTGTTTTATATTTTATTTATTTTTTGGTTTTATTTTTAGGTTTATGTTTTTATTTTATTTTATTTTTGTTTTATTATTTTTTTATTTTATGCTAAGTTTTTATTTTATTTAGGCTTTTTATTCTTAGGTTTATTTTATTTTTTTTAGTTTAGTTTAAGTTTTTATTTATTTATTTTTAATTTATTTTTATTAGTTTATTTTATTTTATTTTTAGGTTTAAGTTTAAGTTTTAGTTTAGGTTTTTATTTTATTATTTATTTTATTTTATTTAGGTTTAAGTTTTTTTATTTATTTTATTTTTAGGTTTTACTTTATTTAAGTTTAATTTTTAACATTTTTAGGGTTTAGGGTTTAGGGTTTTAGAGTTTAGTGTTTAGGGTTAGTGTTTAGTGTTTAGGTTTTAGGGTGCATGGTTTTTACGGTTTAGGGTTTAGGGTTAGCTTAGGGTTTATGGTAAGTTTAGGGTTTAGAGTTTAAGGTTTAGGGTTTAGGGTTTTTAAGGTTTAGTGTTTAGGGTTAGTTTAGGGTTTAGGGTTTAGGTTTATGTTAGTTTAGCGTTTAGGGTTTAGAATTTAGGGTTTAGGGTTCATGGTTTAGGGTTTAGGGTTTAGGGTTTAAATTTTTTGGTTTATTTTTTTAACAGAGAACAAATTCATATTCAACATTTCTTCTTTTGATCTGTCAAGTAACACAAGTTTTTAAGACATAAGAGATGACATAGATAAAATGGGCAAACTAGAGCAAATTAAATGCTTTAGAATAGCCTCTCTCTTGTAAGAAATAATTCCATAAGTAGTAGTTGATTGTTCTTTAGTTTCTAGTTCCCATGAAGCACCGGCTTCTCAGTAGCGGATCCCACCATCATATCCCGATCTCTGCTCACCACCACCATGGTAACCTCCTTTGCTCCTCCCTCCCTGCTCGACCACCACCTCCATATCAACTAGATCCCCACCACCATAATGATAATATGACCTCACCTTCTCCTCCAATCTAGATCTAGACTAAGCCAGTTGCGGTGATGTTCTCTCAGGTTTTGCCATTCTTAAGTTTGAGGTTTAGGTTTATGATTATTAGGTTTTAGGGTTTAAGTTTATTAATTTATTTAGTTACTTTAGGTTTATAGTTTTGTGTTTAGGGTTAGCATTTAGGGTTTAGGGTTTACGATTTAGGGTTTAGCATTCAGGTTTGGGGTTAAGGATTTAGGGTTTATGGTTTTTTTTAAATTTAGTGAACTGGTAGGTTTAGGTTTATTTATTTTATTTAGTTTAAGTTTAATTTATTTTAGTTTATTTTAATTTTTATTTTTATTTAGGTTTATTTTTTATTTTTTTGTTTAGTTTATTTATTTTAGGATAATTTATTTTAGTTTAGGTTTTTTTTATTTTATTTTTTAGGTTTAGGTTTTGGATTAAGATTATTTTTTTAGTTAAGTTTTATTTTTAGTTTATTTTTTAAGTTTAGGTTTGTTTTTATTTTTAGGTTTAGGTTTAGGGTTTTTATTTTTTCTAAGTTTAGGTTTTAGGTTTTTATTTTAGTTTTACTTTTGGTTTTGTTTAGTTTGGGTTTAGGTTTATTTATAGTTTATTTTATTTCATAAGTTTTTTTTTTATTAGGTTTAAGATTTATATATTTTATTTTAGGTTTAGATTTTATTATGTTTAGTTATATATTATTTTTTAGGTTTATGTTTTTTTTACTTTAGGGTTGAGGTTTTATTTTTTTTTTATTTTTAGGTTTTATTTTAAGGTTAATTTTTTAGGTTAGGGTTTTATTTAGTTTTTATTTTATTTTATTTTAGGTTTATTTTATTTTTACTTTAGGTTTAGTTTTTATTTTATTTAGGTTTTTTAATCTTAGGTTTATTTTTTAGTTTATTTAGGTTTTTATTTATTTTATTTTAGCTTATTTTTATTAGTTTATTTTATTTTATTTTTAGGTTTAGGTTTATGTTTAGGTTTTAGTTTAGTTTTTTATTTTATTTTATTATTTTAATTTATTTAGATTTAGTTTTTTATTTATTTTATTTTTAGGTTTTATTTTGTTTAGCTTTAAGTTTTAAGTTTTAGGGTTTCGGGTTTAGGAAAGCTTAGGGTTTAGGTTGGTTTAGGGTTTAGGGTTTAGGGTTTAGGTTTAGATTTAGGTTAGTTTAGGATTTTTTGGTTTAGGGTTTAGGTTTTAGGGTTTAGGTTTAGGGGTTTAGGGTTTTAAGTTAGGGTTTAGGGTTTGTGTTTAGGTTTAGGGTTAGGTTAGGGTTTAGGTTTAAGGTTTATGGTTTAGGATTTAGGGTTTTAGGGTTTAAGGTTTAGGGTTTTAGGTTAGGGTTAGTTTAGGTTTAGGTTTAGGGTTTAGTTTAGTTTATGTTTATTTAGTTTTAGGTTTAGGTTTAGGTTTAGGATTTAAGGTTTTTTTATTAGTGAACCAATATGTTTAGGTTTATTTAGTTTATTTTATTTATTTTAGTTTAATTTATTTTTTCTTTTTATTTAGGTTTATTTTTTATTTTTATATTTTGTTTAATTAATTTATTTAAGTTTAGGTTTTTTATTTTAGTTTATTTTTTATGTTTAGGTTTAGGTTTATGTTTATTTTTTAGTTTAATTTTAATTTTATTTTATTTTTTAGGTTTAGGTTTTTTTAGGTTTTTGTTTAGGTTTTTACATTATTTTTTTAGTTCAAGGTTTTAAGTTTTATTTTTTCAGTTTAGGATTAGGTTTATTTTTAGTTTATTTTATTTTATTTAGTTTAGGATTTAGGTTTAGGTTTTATTTATTTTAGTTTAGTTTATTTTAGTTTAAGTTTATGTTTATTTTATTTTTTTTATTTTAGGTTTAGGCTTTTTTTGTAATTTCGGGCTTTGGTTTGATTATTTATTTATTTTTAGGTTTTAATTTTTAGGTTTAAGTCTTTATTTAGTTTTATATTATTTATATTTTGTGCCACCATCCTTCAAGATCTTTGATGGCATTGGAAGCCCACGATAACACATTACTTTTGAGCCAATTATTCAACAGTTTTATACTCCTCTTACCTTTTCATTTAATCATTAGTTGTATCATTTGATTGGTATACGCCCTGTTTAGTGAAGACTTTTGCTAAGTTGGAGCACCTCTTCATCAAGAGGTTTGCAAGAGCTTAGTAGAGGGTGATTAGGCATTGTAGAGAAAGCAGAAACTCAGGTCCCTTGATTATATTCTCGGTGGCAACGAGCATGAAATACAATCTATAGCTATCTGAACATCATGCCTTTGAGATTCTTCTCAAGAATATCCATGGCCCGGTCACCTTCAATCTTTAGGGCTTTACCATCATAACATTTGAGAAATTAATCAACAAGGTGGCTAGCCTACAAGAGAAAGCCAAACAGTTTTCCTTTACCGACCAATCATCTAGGTCCAAGCCGCAGAAGATGTTTGAGAAGAATCCAGGAGCAGTTGTGTCAGTGGACAGAGGGAAGTAGCCAGCCAGAGTTCAATAGGAGAGACTACAAGCTCAGCAACCTCCTTTGACACCACCTCTTCCACCACCTTGGACATCGCCATGCCATCAGACAACCATTTCCACCACCTCGTAGCCCCGGTGGTGTATTCATGTCGATCAGTAGCTACACCTACTCATGATAGATTGAATAAGCCATATTCATTAAAGAAGGAGGTAGTTAGAAAAATCTTTAAGAATCTCTTAAAGATACTTGACTTGATTACGAAGCCTAAGAAGGCTGGAGGAAGTGGGCGTTGATCTTAGATTGCCCCTACCGCATGTTTGGCCATGTCTTAGAATTGTATCACTTTTAGACTAGCAGTGCGACTACAAGTTGATAGCCATAGTTATCCCTAAGGAATACTTATTAGCAACCATCCAATTATGTTAGAGTAATCCTGGGGATACTTTGCGATCATCTTAAGACCAAAGAAGTTTAGGATATCTTCTTATCCTGAAGCTCTAAGAAGATAATTTTTAAGATCAAGAAGCTTTCCTTACAGGTGCCTGAAGTAGCTCAAACCTCCAATACCAAGGAAGGTTTGCTAGTTGCAAAGGCCAATCGGGGAAGGTGACATCCCAACAGACAACTCACCATCTTGCTTTAGTCGTGCGCCCACCATCCAAGTCTATACTCCCTCCAGTTATACCACCTCTTCTCTCTTGGTAGGCGTAGTATTTAGATAAAGGCACTAAATCCCTTACTCCTTACTTTATTTGATTTCTATGTACCTCTACCAAAGAAATTAATGAAAAAGTTGATTCTATTTATATATTGTCTACTTGGTGATTTTATTCTTATTGAAATCTCTGCAAATAAAAAATAATAGCTCTAGTAGTTCCAATCCTTTCCTTTTTGATTCAAAGTCAGACTATCCTTCTGAATCAATCGAGTTCACCTCTTGAGATTGACTTGAGAGTGACTGAGGATCCCATAAGAAAATCTGTGGTATGCGATGAGAAGGTAGAATTTTCCACAAGCTCAACATTTTAAGAAGTCATTGAAGTCAACCATCACAATGAATGTTCTACCTCTATGGTAATACCTCAGGATAAGGGTAAGCAAGTCATTGGTTCTAGTGAGCAGATAGCCCCTCCATAGGATGCTCCATCCATGGATATGCTTGAAGAGGACCAAACCAGAGTTGATTACAATGTCCACCTTAGAAAGTTTCCTAAGTTAAGCATGCAGCTTATCTTATCCAAAGAGATGAGGGAATCACTAATCAAGGCCTTACTTGTTCTAGTAGCTCGCACTAAAGAGGCATGCCACTAGAAGGACATCTTAGAATTACATTCAATGATGAACTTACTCCTCTGGGGCGAGCACAACCACCTCTTTATATTATAGTGGATGTTGGTAGATACTATCGAGTTTTGGTTGACCCGTATCAATCAACATTCGAGTCTAAGAACCCTTTTGCCTTGAAGATCAACATCTCCAAAAGAAAGGATGATGTTGAGGATTCAATGAACAATGTGAGAGGGTCTTGTGGTGTTTATTTTTATTTATGTGGGGTGGGGGGGGGGGGAGGGTTGGGGATTAGATCGAGGGTACTTTTGAGGTGATCGGGCAAAATAATGAGTTATGATGTACTATCTCAAAACATAAGAATAAAATAAAATAAAATAAAAACCTAAACTAAAACCTAAACATAAACTTAATCCTAAACCTAAACCTAAACCTAAAAATAAAATAAAATAAAATATAAAATTAACTAAAAAATAAAAACATAAAGGAAATTAAAAAAGAACCCTAAAAATAATAAACCTAAATAAAATAAAAACTAAACATAAAAAATAAAAAATAAAATAAAACTAAATAAAACATAAACTTAGAAATAAACCTACAGTAAACTAAATAAAATTAAACCTAATAGTTACTTAATTTTTTAAAAACAAACAAACTAAACCCAAATCCTACTAAACCCTAAACCCTAAAATTAACTCTAAACCCTAAACCTACAACCAACCTGCCATAACCACACCTAAAAAAAAGTAACCTAAAAATAAAATTAACAAAAACTGAAATAAAATAATAAAAATATAAACCAAAACTAAAACCTAAACCTAAACCTAAATAAAATAAAATAAAATAATAAAGCAAACTAAAAAATAATAAAAAACCTAAAGTAAACTAAAAACTAAAATAAAGCTAAGATTAAAAGCATAAATAAAATAAAACTAAGCGTTAAAAGAAAAATAAACCTAAAATAAAATAAAATAAAATAAAACTAAACTTCAAAAAATGAACCTAAAAAATAAACCTAAATAAATGAAAATAAACCCAAACCCTAACTAAAATGCAATCTAAAATAAAAATAAAATAAACCTAAATAAACTAAAATAAGCTAAACTAAAATATAAAATAAACCTAAAAATTAAACCTAAACTAAAATAAAATAAATTGAAAATAAACCTAAACTAGAAAATAACAAAAAAAAAAATAAAACCTAAAAAAGCTAAAAAATAAAATAAAACCTAAAAATAAACCTATATAAATAAAAAATAAAACCTAAAAAAAAAAAAAACTAAACTAAAACATAACATAAATAAACCTAAACCTAAAAATAAACTAAAATAGAAAAATACTAAAATAAATACCTAAAATAAATAAACTAAACTAAATTAAAATAAAAAATAAACGTACAAAAATAAAAAGTAAAATAAACTAAATAAAATTAAACCTATTGGTTTACTTAATTTTTTTTTAAAAAAAAAACCCCTAAACCCTAAACCCTAAACCCTAAAATAAACCCTAAACCTTAAACCTTAAACCTACAACTTTAATCTACAACCCTAAACCCACTAAAACCTAACCTAAACCAAAGTAAATAAACCTAAATATAAAATGCATAATAAAATAAAACCTAAACTAAAACCTAAACCTAAAATAAATCAAAATAAAAAATTAGCTAAAATAAATAAATAAAACTACAAAAATAATAATAATAAAAAAAATAAACTAAAATAAAATAAAAATAAACTAAAATAAAATAAATAAAAATATAAAATAAACCCAAAAAATTAAAATAAAAAAAAATAAAACTAAACTCTTACTAATACATTAAAATAATAATAAAAAATAAACTACTAAAATAAACTAAACTAAAATAAATAAAACCTAAAACCTAAGTAAACTACACCTAAACAATGAACTAAATAAAATAATAAACTAAAATAAAACTAAACTTAAACTAAAGTAAAACCTAAAAAAAACCTAAAAATCCTAAATAAACTCTAAAAACCTACCTAAACCTAAATAAATGAAACCTAAAACAAAATATATAACCTAAATATATAAAAAAATAGAAAAAAACCAGAACTAAAACTTAAACTACCTTAACTTAGAAAGAAAAAAAAACTAGTAAAATAAAACTGAACTAAACTAAAAAACTAAAACCTAAACTCTAATCTAAAAATGTAAACCTAAAATAGATAAAAATAAAATAACATAACCCAAACCAAAACTAAATATTAAATTAAATAAAAATGAACCTAAACCTAAACTAAAAAAATAATACCTAATAAATACCTACAATACTTAAAACCTAAAATAAAATAAAATAAAACTAAACCTAAACCTAAAATAAAGATAAAATCTACACATAAAATAAAATAAAAATAAAACTAAATGAAAAAATAATCTTCAACCTAAACTAACCTAAAAAAATAAACTAAAATAAATAAACCTAAAATAAATAAACTAAATAAAAATAAAATAAACCTAAATAAAATAAAACAAAATAAACTAGATTAATAAAATAAACTAAAATACAATTAACATAAACCTGCCAGTTTAAATTTAAAAATAAAAATAAAATAAAACAAATAAAATAAACTAACCTATAAAACCCCAAAAAACCACTACTAACTAACTATATACCACAAACCTAAACCATAATCCTACCTGTAGTAAACCTACTACCAACCACCAACCTAACCCTAAACTCAAACCCTACCCCACCACTGGCTAAACCATAACAAATACTAAACTGAAAATAAATATATTTAAAAAACTAAAACCTACCTAATCAAACCAAAAAAACAAAATAAAATAAAATCAACTAAATTAAATAAAATAAAATACCACAAAACTAAAAAATAAAAAAAATAAAATTAAACCTAAAATAAGATTACTAAATAAAACTTAAACCTAAAAATTAACCTAGAAAGATAACCCAAAATAAATAAAAAAAATAAACTGAGCCAAATAAAGAAAAAACTTAGGCTAAAATAAAATAAAATAAACTTAAACATATACTAAAATAAACTAAACTAAAATAAATAAAAGCTAAACCTACTAAACCTAAACCTAAAACCCTAAAATATAATAAAATAAACTAAAAAAAACCTAAACTAAACTAAAAATCAAACTGTAAACCTAAAATAAAACCTAAAATGAAAAAATAAAATAAAAAAACTTAAACCTTGACTAACAATAAAAAAATTAAAACCTAAAATAAACTAAAATAAAAACTTGAACTAAAATAAATAAAAATAAATAAACTACTAAATAAAAATAAAAAAATAAATAAAATAAAAATAAAGTAAACTAAAATAAATAAAAAAATAAATATAAACTAAATAAACTAAACCTACCGATTTACTTAATTAAAAAAAGAATTAAGAAATAAAATATATAATAAAATAAAATAACCCTGAACCCTAAGAGACTAAACCCTAAACCATAAACCCCAAACCCTAAACCCTACTAAACCTTAAATTCTAAACTAATCCTCCAACACTACAAACCTAATCTAAACTAGTAAAACCTTAAACTAATCAGAAACCTAAGAATGGCAACCCGATGTCAGACATCAACTAGGCTCTCACAGATCTAGTGGTGGAGGTGAAGGCGAGGCAACACTTAGTGGTGGGAGATCACGGAGGTCGGTGGATATGGAGGTGGTGGTCAGAGCATTGGTGGTTATGGAGGTGCGAGAAGCGATGGAGGCTACAACCGTGCATGTGGCGGAGGGAGAGATCAGAGATATCATGGAGGATCCCGCTACTCGTGAGGCGGGGGTGGTTTTGATGGGAATTGGAGAAGAATGGCCAATTCATACTTATGGGCTGTGTCTTTATAGTAGAGATGGTACTACTTATGTAAGGATTTTGATTTACTCTATGGGTGCTCATTTTTTATCTATGTCATTGCTTGTGTCTTAGAAACTTGGGGTGCTACTTGGTTGATGAAATTGAAAAGTAGAAATGTTGAATTTGAATTTATTCTTTGTTAACAAAAAAACCATAAACCCTAAACTAAAACTTAAACACCAAACATTAGACCCTAAACCCTAAAACCCAAACCATAAACCCTAAAGTAACCCTAAACCCTCAACCCTAAGCCCTAAAAAGCTAAAAACCTAAACCTAAACTAAATAAAACCTAAAACTAAAATAAATGAAAAAACTAAAACCAAAATAAAATAAATATAAGAATAAAATAAAAACATAAACTAAAATTGAAACTTAAACTTAAACCTAAAAAGAAAGTAAAAAAAAATAAAAACTAAATTAAAATAAAATAAATAAAAACCTAAACTATACAAAACAATAAAAAAACTAAATAAAAGAAAAACTAAACCTAATATAAAAAAGTAAACCTAAAATAAATCTAAAAATAAATCTAAAAAATAATTAAAAAATAAAACCTAAATTCTAAACTAAAAAAAACCTAAACCTAAAATAAAAATAAAATAAACAAAATAAAATAAATCTAAACTTGAACTAAAATAAAAAAATAAAATAAATAAACTTAAACCTAAAATAAACTAAACTAAACCTTAAATTAAAATAAAATAAAATAAAATAAACTAAAATAAACTAAATCTATAAAATAAAACCAAAATAAACTTAAAATAAAACATAAAACCTAAACCTAAAAGTAAATAAAACCTAAGCCTAAAATATAAAATAAAATAAAACTAAAAAAAAATATAAACCTAAAACTAAAATATAAACCAAAATAAATAAAAATAAACTAAATAAATAAAAAAAATAGAATAAACTCAAATAAAATAAAAAATAAACTAAATTAACCTACCTACTTGGTTTGCTTAATTAAACCTAACAAAATCCTAAACCCTAAACCTAAACCCTAAACCCAAACTAACCTACCACAATCCTAAACTCTAAACTCTAAACCACTAAACTCTAAACCTAAACTACTACCACCCAAACCCAAAACTCTAAACCTAAACCCTAAACCTAAAACCTAAACCTTCAACCCTAAACTACCAAACCTAAACCTAATTCTAAATTAACCCTAAACCTAAGAATGGAACCTTGATGAACAACATCAGCTAAACTTAGTGAGATCTAGTGTTGGAGGTAAAGGCGTGGAGGTGGTTATCGGATGGTGGGGATTTGGAGGTAGTGGATATGGAGGTGGTGGTGAATATGGAGCGGTGAAGCGTGGTGGTTATGGCGGAGGAGCAATGTGGTAAGTGGTGGTGGCAGAGGAGAGATCAAGGATATGATGGCGAATCCACTACATGAGAAGGTGGTTCTGATGGGAACTACAGAAATGGAAGAATAACCGATCTGATCTGCTACTTATGGAAGAATGTCTTTGTAGTAAAGATGGTTCTACTTATCTAGGGTTTTTGATTTGCTCTATGGGTTCTAATTTTTTATTTATGTCATCGCTTGTGTCTTAGAAAACTAGGTGTGCTACTTGGTTGATGAAATAAAAAAGAAATGTTGAATATGAATTTGTTCTCTATTAAAAAAAACCACCTTAAATCTTAAACTAAACTAAACCTAAACCTAAATCCTAAACCACAAATCCTAAAAACCTAAACCCTAACTAAACAAACCCTCCAAACTAAACCTAAAACCCTAAACCCTAAACCCAAACCCAAAACCCTAAACCCTAAAACCCTAAACCATAAAAACCTAAACTCTAAAACATACCTAAACCTAAGCCATAATCCTAAACCTAAACCCTAAACCTAAAACAAAAATAACCCTTAACCTAATCCTAAACCCTAAACCTTGAATAAATATGTCATTAGGAGTAGACTGAGAATGACCTAATCTATAGTTATGGTAGAAAAGAAAATGTCTTCAGAGACTTTCCCTTGACTATTAGAGATTTGAATACCTAAACCCTAACCTTAAATCATATTATATTACCATATATTATATAATGTAGATTTAACATCATATATTTGAGCATGTATTGATGTGTTTTTAGATGTTATAAGATGTTTTAAAATGTTTATGGTATTGTGCCTTATAGTCTATATTAATATAAATCATAAAAAATTGATTTAATTAGTCAGATGATGAAATTTGTTAAATTTGAAGTAGGAATTAGGTTGTTGTTTCAAAGCTATGAGATGCCACTGTAGTGTAAAAAGTAAGATTTTATGTTCAAAATAAATATTATATATTGTAGCATAGTATAACATCATATATCATAATATATTATTGTTGCATTTTAAATTCTTTTAGTATTTTATAATCATGCGGTTGAGCCACACTATTATTTATAAAATGTTGATTTAGACTTTAAAATGGTGGAATTTGGCCAAATTCATAATAGGTAGAGCATGGAATCATAATATATTATTTTAATTTAAAATATGAAAGTGATATGACTAAAATATATAGTTTCTTATTATTTAGACTAATTTTATGATTTTTTATCTTAAGCAATCCCTTGTGATGTGATATGCAATATAATATAATATAATATGTTATAGTGTATTATAATATAGGATGCCATAACATAGTGCAGCATCATGCATTATTGCATACTATTGTATATTACTACTTGTGTTTATCATATTTTAGTTTGTTATAGTATGATGTAGTAGAGTTAGTATTGGTATAATTTATAAAAATATTGATTTATAGGTTGAGATGATGGGATTTGGCCAAATTTAGGGTAAGCTTTAGGGAACATCATTAGTGTGTGTTATGGTGTGTCATTTAATCAAAAGAATGGAATTTTGCATCCAAAATAAATGTTCAATTTTCAACCAGATTTTATAATTTTTTTGCTTAAAGTGATTCATTTTAAGGTGTAATGTAAGATAATATATTATATGAAAGCATATTAATATATAATGTAATAATATAACTTCACATATATATGAATGTGGTGGTGTGTTACTAAATGTTACTGTACATTTTAGTATGTTTTACTTTTGTTATAATACATTGGGTCAAAACTCACAAAAAGTTAATTTGAAAGTGGAGATAGAATTTCAAATTCATGGCACACTAAGAAACAACACCAAAATTATGCTATTTTGTACTATTTCTAAAAGAAAAATAACAATTTTACACCTAAAATGAACATTAATCATATTCTAAAAAAAATTTATTATTTGTTAATTTTAAGTGAGTCTAATGAGGTGTAATGTTAGACAATTTATTAGATTATAGCAAATTATAATATAACATCATATAATATAATACAATATTGTGTTTTAATTCACATTATAATATCTATAGCATGATATTGTATAGTTAGTTTGAGCTTGCACCATCACAAATCATAAAATATTGATTACAATGTTATGATGATGTAATTTGAGCAAATACATTGTTAGGCTTTTCGTTGAAGTATTAAAAGTGTGCATAAGAGAAGAAAAAAGATTTGATGCGAATTTCATGTTAAGAACATGGAGGGAAATCCACTAAGGGATCACAAATGCATTGGACACGACATGTGAGGGGTCTATGTCGAGGGCATAGATGAAGAAAATTTGTTGGGGATAAGGTTTGAATTTGATTTGATTATATGATTTATGGAATGAAGATCCTGGGGATAAGAATCTATAATACTCGATTAAGATCAATTGACTTTTTTGATTATTTTAATTTGGATGCATATCACTAGAGATATGGGCTCGAGTCAGGGATGGGTATATGAACCTTCCACTAGGGAAGAGGTTGGATATCCCAGGGGTGGGATTTGAGTTTGATTTCATAGATTTGTTTGGGGATGTATCCACTAGGGATAAGAGTTTGGTTGGATTTCTTTGATTTAGACTCTATAGGGGGAGTTAGTTTAATTTGGCTCCACTAGGAGGTTGATTTTGAATTTGATTTGTTTGCTTGACTTGTTTATATATGATTTGGGGCTCCACTGGGGAGAAGGGTGTGATTTAACTCCACTAGAAGTCAAATTTGGTTTAATTTGTCAAGTTAATGTATGGATCCTGTCGGTGTATGATGGACCCATTGAGAAGGGCTATATCCACCTTGACCTACCTCAGTTTACAAATCCAAAGGGATAGTCTACGATTGTGGGGTAGAGCTAGCCAACTAAAGGGGTTGCCTTTAGTGTGATTATGCTAGAAGAAAAGCACTTACATCTTTAAGTGAGGAACAACCACTAAGGTGACTGTTGGATGCACAACAAATCGACGACTACTTGAATGATCATTGGGGACTTATGTCAACTCAAAAGTCAGGATTAATTTTATCTTAATTTCATGTGATTTGATATGGTTTGTTTGGTTTAGTTTGATTACAAATTATGGGCATATCCGCTAGAGATGTGGGCTCATGCAAATTTGATAGATTTAATTTATGGACCATGTCAGTGTGCGATGGACCCAATAAGAAGGGGCTATATCAGACTTGTCCTATCTAAGATTTACAAATCCAAAGGAACAGTCTACTGGCTATGGGGTAGAGCTAGCCAACCTAAGGGGTTGCCTTTCAGAATGCAATGGTTGTCCTAGGAAAAAGGCATAGTAGACTTACATCTTCTAAAGTTGAGAATAACCGTTGGAGTGACTTATTGGTAGCACAATAATTGACTACTTGTGTGAATGTCTGGGACTTATATCAACTCAAGAGTAGTGATTCTATAGGGAGTTTTCGACTTGCCCTAAAGATAGGATACAGCTTGGAAAAGGTACGCTAGGGTGTCCTCTAATCCCAAGTGAATATATATTTTGTTTATATGTTTGTGGACCCTGTTGGTGTGCGAGGGACCACAGGAAGAATATGTCATGACTGTCTGATTTACTAGACCAAGGGAGAATTTGCATATCCACAGGATGAATTCTCTAACCACAGGGGTGGTTATTTGGAAAGGGGAACTATTCAATCCACCAGTAACCCGGGTAGTGTCTAAATGGGATCACAAAGGACATGATCCAAAAATAGTGCCTATAGTGGAAGTGTTGCTAGGGGTGTTATTTTGAGCCCTGGAAAAGAAATCTTGTAGGTGTATGTTGGCCAACTCAAGGAGAAAGCATAGACTTACATCATGGTGGTGTATCATAAGGTGTGAGAACCAACCAACCTAAGGTGTATCCATCAGTGGTGTATCATCGGCATAGTGAGAAAACCAACCTAAGGTGCTGTCGGTGTGCAATGATCAATTTGGGAAGAAAGCATGTAGGCTTACAACTTTCAAGCTGATCAGATAGTCTATCATTGTGGGATAGATGCTATCTCGACCTAGAGCAACTATTAAGCGGAGACGAGGAAGGACTAGACCGACTTGAAGTAGTCATGAGGGAAGAAGCTGCTAGGGACTTATCCTAAACCTCAAATATGCTTACCAAATCAATGAATGAAGCTAATTCAAGAAGAAAGCATGTAGACTCACATCCTCTTAAATGAAGCCAACATGAGGTAGCTTCAACCATGTAATAAGGCCTACCAAACTAACACTCGTTGGTGTGCGGTGGATAACCAAGGAATGAAAGCGTGTAGACTTACATCCTCCAAGCAAAAAAACCAGGGTGACACCCTACTAGGGTAGCACATCAGCGAAGAATCTCTTGAGTGAATGCCATTGGGGCATTATCTTAACTAGAGTAGCCGATAAAAGATATGTTTATTTTATATGTTTTGTATATAGTTTATGTTTGTGTTGTGTTGATGAAGGGTAGGACACTGCTCGGGTTCCTTACAACTACCCTAAACTCATCGTGGTGGATTCACAAACAAGAATACTTTCAACATGAAAGAGATTGAATTCAAAATGGAATTTTCATTGATGATAATTATTTTGAAACATGATTTATAATTTCTTTAAGTATAGCCCATTGATTGGAAGAATTGGGTGCTCTCCATTATGATTAATAAGTGATAAGATCCTCCTTGGTATGCTTCTCTATGGCAAAAGGGCCTTCCCAAGTGGGTTCAAACTTGCCTCCCATCCCTTGGGCAACAATCTCCTTAGAACTAAAATAAGCTATCCTACTTGAAAAGCTCTAGGATGAGCCAACTTGTTGTGAGCTTGAATCATTTTAGCTTTCTACAACTTCGATGTTTTGGCATGCCTGGGCATCTCTCCAATTGAGCTCTTCTAAGCGTAACTTATCATTTCTGCTGCCACAACTATCCTTTGGTGTTGGACTTCTAATGGTAGAATGGCTCAGACATATACTAAGAGAAAGGAGTAGAGTGAGTTGGAGTTCATATGTGGTGCGATAGGCCCAAGCTTCAACTAACTTTATGCCACTATCTTTTTGTGATGTGTGTGTTCTTTAGTATTTGTATGAGAGTTTTGTTGAAGGCTTCTACTGAGACATTTACCCTCAGGTAGTTGATGGTAGAATATCCAAAATATATTGTCTAAGAATGATCTCGATGCTCTTAAATGCAATACCAATATCGGTTATTCATCGAGGCACTCCAAACTTATATATGACATGGTCCCTAAAAAATGGAGCACATGTTGAACTTTGACCTATCTGAGCAAAATCAGTAAGGCCCATTTGGAAAAATAGTCAGTAGTAGCTAAGATGAATTAATGACCCTTGAAAGAATGTGGATCAGTCGGACCAACTATGTTGGAACCATAACACTCGAATGGCCATGAGGCCAATGTAGGATGTAGAATGTTGGGTGGTTGGTGTAGGACTGTATGTATTTGACATTAGTTGCATCTAGCATATCCATGCAATCTTTTAATCATCGATGACGGTAGTATCCTAGTCTTGATCTTGGCTTCATCTTTGGAGATTGGTTGGCTCCACATAATCTTGAGTGTACCTTGGTCATGATCTTATAGGCTTGTCCAAACATATAATCAGATCGATAAGACACCATCCACAAGAGCATAGGAAAATGCTTTCTACTTCATCTGATGGGCTTAGGACTTCTCTTGAGGTAGTTTGCCTTTATTTAGGTAATCCATGAATGGTTGCCTCAAATCTAACTTCTCATCCTTCTTAGAAATGGCAACCTCCCTTTCAAGAGAGTACTTTTTGATGAGTTCAATATCAATAAGGATAAGACTTGTCTATTTTGGACCTTTATTGATATGGTCTCATCCTCGAATGCCAACTCTTTGTAAGCAGCTAAAGCATATGTTATGATGTTCTCTCTCGAGGAATCTTATAAATGGTAACCTCAGGATTTGGGCCAATAAATCCATGGTGTACTTGTGGTAGTGATGGAGCTTGGGCTTTGTAACCTTATAGGACCCAGTTTGGTTGATAACTAGCTAGAATCAGGAAGATGTTGATGTTCTGGATGCTTGAGTAAAACTCTACATCGAGCCTCATATTGACTTCATTGTTGGTGCGATTGGACAGATGATATGAGAATCTCATCACATCATGGTCTTGAGTTAGAGAACTATTCCTACCTGCCTTTCTTGGAGTAGTAGATTATGGTTCTTCTCCTCTCTTTGAAAGGCGCACCATCAAGTACATCTCCAGTGAATGCTAGTATCCCCTAAGTTCATGATTTATTCATGGAGAACCTTCATTAAGAAGAAAGTCAAGAAGTGAGTGTGCTGCTAATAAATCACTAGTGCTTGTCCTTTCACTACACGAAGGGGTACGAAGGTAATGTCAAACTGTGAGAGGATCATGGACCGTCATGCCAACCATTGCGTCGGTCATGAGATACTATAATGGATTCATCCTAGAGATTAAGTTCACCTTATGAGGAAGCATGTAGTGCTTTTTTCAATGCAAAGATTAAAGCTAGGAAATGCTCTCAATGGATAATTAGCCTTAGGGATTAGATGATGTGTGGTAGTAGAGTGTGTTTCCTTCCCTTCATTGGCTTGGGCCAACAAAGCACCAAGGAGTCATACATAGTGTAAAGTATGAGTGGCTTGCAGGATAGAGTGGCGGCATCATGGGTAATGATGTCTTGAAGGCATGCTCACACTATCATCCACTTGAACTTGGCATCCTTTTTTACAAGTCTTGAGAATGGTGACATCTTCCTATAGGTTGGATATAAAGCATCTTAGATATGCCAACCTCCTTGGAATGATTTAAGTTGAGTTAAACTTTTAGGGGCATTTCTAATATCACCTTGATCTTCTCCAAATATTTCACAGTGTCAACAAAAACCAGAATTTCCAGAAGCTACTCGAATGCACTTTTGAGGGTTCATTTTAACGTTAAATTATCTTAACTGTTCAAAAACTACTCTCAAATCAAAGAGATGGTCTTTCTTTTCTCTACTTTTGACCATAAGATCATCGACATAGCACTTGGCTTGATGATGAATGAGTTCAAGATTTGAGTAGTATGTGTATAGCACATTTTAAATGAAAGGCATGACCTTATAGCAATAGATTTTTATCGGTTCTAAAAGTAGTGTTTCTTTCATCTTTAGGGTCATCTTTATTTGGTTATATATAGATGATCCATCCATGAAAATAGAACATGAGATGAGGCAATGTCCACCATCTCAAGATTGGTAGTGGAAATTCATATTTTGGACATGCCTTATTTAAATCCATAAAATCAATGCATATATGAATTTGGCCTTTCTTTTTTCTTGGGATGACATAACTAAGTAGGTATTTTTCTTCTTAGATGAAGCCAACATCAATTTTTTTACTTCATAAATGACTATTATTCTATGTCTAATCTGTCACAGGAGCTTGCTTGATAGGGTTAGCGAGGCTCTATTGCTAGTTTATGGACAGCATTAGCCAATCTAGGCATCTCTTCATAACTCCATGCAAAGTAGTCCTTAAACAATAGCCTAACTAAGTCATTGGTTTCAATTTCATTCAACAAAGAATTGATGTATGTCAGGCATGGATCTTCTTCAATTCTTAAGTTGATTTCCTTGAGCTCGTCGATGGTTTACTTGATCTCTTCTTCAAACTCTAGCGGTGCATCTTTGACTTCAAAATTATCTGGATCATCTAAAGTTTCTAAGCACATCTCCTCATATAAGTTAATGTGATTTGAAAAGAACCTATCAAATTCCAAATGAGGACTAGATATTCATCATCGACTTGACCCTTATATCCAGTCTAAGGTCTTGATTGAGAGCTTTTGCATTTGTTCTTCCATATTCTTTTGAAGTTGACTTTCTTTGACCAAGTATGTGGGATTAACCCTTTCTTTACTAAATTATGAACACAAAAGTACCAATCAAAAGGTAATTTTGATTTTTATATATGAATCATCCTCAAGTTCTAAAGAACCTCAAGTCTTCACACACTATGGATGACTTAGGGGCTTAACTAAAACCATTAACTTTTGAGAGGAAAATGGGGTTAGAGCTAAGGTTCCCAAGCGATGCCTAACTATTTTACATATAGACTTGGATACACTTATGCTTTGCTTTAGAGCGATCTTCATTGTGCTCAAGTGTCACCTTCAAGGGAATCTACTGAGAAGAGGCTGGTTGTGCTAACCATATAAGACTCATCCTATGAACTAGATTCTAAGTTTATATGGATAGCGGTGTACTTGTAGCTGACATATCTTTATTGTGGCCAATAATGAGGTTTTCCACCTGGACAACCTACCTCTCTTCCTAGTGAGGTCATCCTACCCATATTTATTTCAAATCTTAAATCGAATGTTAAATAATTGTTCTACCCAGGTCAAGGGCTTCACATTGACAAATCACCCATGTAAGTAGTCTATTCATTGGCCACTTTGTACTCTCCCAATGGTCCTCTTTTTACATCCAACCAGGAGTGGTTGGTTGGCCATGACCCATGGGAGGTAAAATCCTCACCCTCCCCATTGGAGCATTTAAAACCATAGAACACCCATGATTCCTCCTTGACCTCCACACCTTTAACCAACCAAGCCAACTCACTACTCCTTCCACCATGACTCCTGAGATGGTGGTGGGTCCTTGAAGACAAATTTGATCCACCATCGATCAGATGAAAGGGGTATACACCCCATCATTTCCACTCAACAAACATAAATCATCCCACGAGCCCTAGGCACCCAAGATCACTAGAACCATTCAAGCTCCCAAGCTTGTTCCTCGATCAAAGCCATTCCCGTTTGTCACAGGACCTCCCATTTTACCTAACTTCCTATTTCTCCATCAAACTCAAATTAACTTTCCAGGCCTTGAGCAAGAATGAATCACCTCTCAACTTAAAGCACCAGGTGGACTTGATCAAAGAGCTCCAAATCATTGGTCTACTCAGAATTGATCAATTTCTCAGCAAATGTCTCCACTAGATGAAACTTTCCAATAGTTTGAGCTGATCTTGAGCTTTTAGGTATCTTTCAAAACCAATCCAAAAAATCTATGGAGCTTGAAGAAAACTTGCATGTGTGATCTTGATTGTTGGATCTCTATGTCATGAAGGATCCTTTTGAGTTGATCTGAAGCTCAAATCAAGTGAGCAATGGCAAACGAACCATTCTCCCTCACTTGATGTTAGATCACCCACTAAAGAGTTTAATGAAATTATGGTTAGTCCACATGTGTAAAAAATAAGAGTAATTAATTAAGTCTAATAACTATTAATCATGAGTCATTGCACTTTTTTTCTAGGATCATTTATTTTCCATGCATATCACGATAGCATAATATTTAATTAATTACTTTAAGGTGACATAGGTAAGGTTAATTAATTCATCTTATTAAGAGTTCAACTTAATTAACCATAAAATTAACTTAATTACATTTCCTTAAATTAAATCAAATCACTAATATAATGGGTTTAAACAACAAATGATTATTTCTTTTCTTAAATCAATCAAATCCAAAACATAATTAATAAAAAGCTTTGGTTTGCTTTAAATAATCTTATTTGATTTGATTGTCTTTAAGAACTAGTTTGGTTGAATGAATCAAATGCTTATATTTGATTGTTCTCTTTCCAATCATGTTAAATTGGTATGTCATTTGAATTCATGCATCCATGTTTTCAAAATCAAGTAAAAAAAAATGGATTTCCTTATGTAAGCTTGCATGTGTTGATTTAATTTAATATATGTGTCTATTATCACTATTAAATCAAAATATATTTTTTTTTACAACAAACAATAAAGAACAAATAATCCCCTTTTTTACATGAATCATAACTTGAATCCTTGTCTCCATTGTGTCCTATTATTTGTTAATTCTCATTTAATTTAAGTATATTAAGATCATTTTTTATACAACTTAACCAAGCCTTTAGGTCTACCTCTACCTTTCTTAACATGGCAAATCTAATGCATCTACTTTCTTGGGTCATGACTTTTATGTGGCCAAACCATCTAAAATTCTCTAATCTTATCTACCACTAGAGCTACTCCAACTTTTCATGAACATACTCATTTCTATCTCTAAGGGTAAAACTCATCCACCGAGCATCCTCATCTCGTACACTTAACTTAGTCTTATGCTCTCTTTTATTGGCCAACATTCCCAACATAAGTCATTGTCTTACCACCATCTTATAAAATTTCCCTTAAGTTTAAGTGGATCTTTTCTATCACATAATAGGCCGGATGCATTCCTCCACTTCAACCATCCAACTTGAATTCTACTAATAACATCTCCATCTATTTCACCATCATTTTGAACAATAAGCTAAATATCAATAAATCTTATTAATGACTTGATAAAGTCACGGCACTACCACTAAAACTTCTACAACTAAAATTACACACCATATATTCAATTTTAGATCTAATTAAATGAAAACCTTTGAACTCTAAAGTTGACCTCCATAATTCAAGTTTGGACTCTCTCTAGTCTTATCAAGAAGAATGTCATCAAAAAAAGCATACACCAAGGTACATCTTCTTGTATGATAAGAACATCCATAACTAAAGTAAAAAAGATAAGGGCTTAATGTTGATCCTTGATGTAATCCAAAATAGGAAAATATTTTGTCAATCCTCCTTGTGTTTGGACACAAGTAATAGCTCAGTATACATATCCTTAATGACTTGAATATAACCAATATTAACTTCTTCTACTAGAACTCTCCAAAGAACATCTCTTGAGACTTTATCATAAGCTTTCTCTAAATCAATAAATATCATATGTAGATCATTCTTATTTTCTCTATGCTTCTCCATCAAACCTCTTAACAAATGTATAACATGTGCTCACCATATGCTCAATTACTCTCTCCCATAATTTTAATGTGGCACATTAACTTAATTCCTCTATAATTTGCACACTCTTGTGCATCACCTTTATTCTTAAATATAGGGCCAACAAACTCTTTCTCCCATCATCGGCATCTTTTTAGTCTTTAAAATAACATTAAAAGATTTGTAAGCCAAGAAATTCCTTGATCTCTTAAATATTTCCACACTTCTATTGGAATATTATCCGTCCTTGCTTTTCCACATTTCATTTTCTTTAAAACTTCACTAACTAGATTTACTAATCTGACGATAAAATGAAATTCTCTAGTTTAGGTATTAAGTTTGCTAAAATCAATCATACTTTCAGATCCTTCATTGAAAATTTTATTAAAATACCTCATCCACCTATTTTCAATATCTTTTCTAAGAAAAGCACTTTATTATTTTCATCCTTAATTCCCTCACTTGAACTATGTCTTTACTTCTCCTATCTCTTTGGGTTGGCTAACTATACCATCTTTCACCTTCTTTGGTATCTAATCTATTGTATAAATCACTAAAAGCTAAATTTTTTGCATCATATATTGCTTTCTTAGAATCTCGATAGGACAATTTTTATCTTTCCCAATTCTCTGAGTTTGTACATCTAAACCAAGTTTTATAACAATGTTTCTTATTTCTTATCTTTTCTTGTCGACTCCACCACCAACTATTCTTATTAAAGAAGCTTTTTCTTTTGATTTTAAGCCATCTTTAGCAACTTGCTTAATTTCACTTGATATTTTTCCCACATAACGTTAGCTTCCTTATGAACATCCAACTCTAATTTCTTGTAGCTTGCTCTTAAAATATTTTTATTTGTGTTCTTTAAGTGTCCCCATCTAATCCTAGGACAATAACTTAGTTTATTTTACTCTACCTTTATCTTAAAATCTAAAACTAATGTCGATGTTGGGTACTTAAAATTTCACTTGGAATGACAATCTTTACAATCTAACGATCTATTTTTCTTATCAAAAAATAATCAATTTGTGTTTTTTATACATAAAGTAATAATATGTTCATCTCTTTTCTTAAATAAAGTATTAGCAACGCAAAATCATAAGCTAAGGCAAAATCTAATATAGTCCTACCTTCTTCATTAGTCACTCCAAATCCATAACCATGAATACCTTTAAAATCTTACCACTCTACCAATGTCCATTTAAATCTCCCCAATAAATACTTTTTCTTCAAGAGGTATCTTTTGTATTAATCCCTCTAATTCATTCCAAAATCTTTTGAGCTTCTAAACCTACTTGAGGAGCATACACTTATAACATTGATAATCTTAGTATCAACAATAATCTTTAAAATTTTAATTATCCTTCAAACTTTATCTATAGTACACCTACACCATTTCTAGTTCGACTTTTTAATACCAATGTTTAAAATCTAAATTATCAATCTCCTTGGCCTTCTCACCAACCCATTTAGTTTCTTGAATACATAAAATATTTATCTTTCTATGAACCATAATATCTATTAATTCCAAATTTAAAGTGTACCTATATTCCAAGATCCTAACCTAATTCTAGTTTCGATGCTAGTTATAAATGCATAAGAAATGCGTGTGCTTATAGCTTAAGTGTATGAATGTTGAGTTCTCTTTCCTCTATTCATGTGTTGATTTATATAAGATTGAATAATAATGGGTATATAGTCAGACATAGAACATGAGGCTTATAGCATCATGTAATTTGATTACCACCCTGGTTTGTGACTTGGTTGATAAAATCGAAAAGAAGAAATGTTGAATTTGAATTTGTGCTCTACTAAAAAAAAACTAAAAACCCTAAATAATAAAATAAAACTTGAACCCTAAACCTAAATCTTAAACCCTAAACCCTAAATCCTACCCTACACAACCTAAACCCTAAACCTACCCACCTAAGTAAACCTAAACCATAAACACACACACCCTACCCTAAACCCTAAACCCTAATCCCTAAAACCATAACCAAAACCTAAACTAAATAAAATCTAAAAAAAATAAATATGAACTAAACCTAAATAAAATAAATAAAATAAAATAAACACTAAACTAAAACCTAAACCTAAACCTAAATAAAGATAAAATAAAATAAACAAAACTAAACTCAAATAAAATAAAATAAACCTAAACTAAACTAAAATAAAATAAACCAAAATAAAACCAATAAAATACCAAAATGAAAATAAAAATAAAATAAATAAAATAAAATAACTAAATAAAACCTAAACCTAAAAATATACCTAAAATAAACCTAAAAATAAATAAAAATAAACCTACCCTAAACTAAAATAAACCAAAAATAAAAATAAATAAACCTAAACCTACTAAAATAAACTAAAAAATAAAAATAAATAAACCTAAACCTAAACCTAAAATAAATAAAACTAAAAATAAAATAAAAATATACCTAAATAAAATAAACCTAAAAAATAAACCTCAAATAAAACCTGAGCCTAAATCAAAAAAATAAAATAAAACCTAAACTAAATAAAATAAACTTAAAAATAAAATAAAATAAAACTAAACTAAAATAAACCTAAAACTTATAACTAAATAAAAAATAAACTAAATAAAAAAACTAAATACAAACCTAAAATAAATAAACTAAAAATAAAATAAATAAAACTAAAATAAAATAAAATAAACTAAATAAACTTACCATTTATTGATTAAAATAAAGTAAAATACCTATCCTAACCCAAACCACACTAACTCTAAACCTAAACCCTAAACCCTGACCCTTACCCAACCACAACCCAGGCCAAACCATAGCCCTAGACCTCCCAACCATAAATCACCTACCCTAAAACCTCACCATACTAGGCCCACCCAAATACCCTAAAAATCTAAACTAAACTATAAACCTAATAAAATAAATAAAACCTAACCAAAATAAATAATAATATAAAATAAATAAAATAAAACATAAGCTAAACCAACCTAAACTCTAAACCTAAAAATAAATAAAATAAAAATAAACTAAAATAAATTAATAAAATGGACTAAATAAAATAAAACTAAACTAAAATAAAATAAAATAAACTTAAAATAAAATAAAATAAAACTAAATAAAACTTAAATTAAAAAATATAAATAAAACCTAAAAATAAATAAATAAACCTAAACCCAAAACTAAAATCTAAACCTAAAATAATAATAAAATAAACCTAAATTAAACTAAAATAAATAAAACCAAAAAAGTAAACTAAACTAAACCCTAAACTAAACTAAATAAAATATAATTAAAAATAAACCTAACTAAACTAAAATAAAACCTAAAATAAAAATAACCAAAAACCTAAACCTAAAATAAAAAACTAAACCTAAACCTAAACCAAACCTAAAAATAAATTAAATTAAAAATTTAAACTAAAATAAATAAACATAAAATAAAATAAAAATAAACTAAATAAAATAAAAAGTAAACATAAATAAAATATAAAATCAAATAAATAAAAATAAATAAAATAAACTAAATAAAACATAAAGGTGGTTTGCATAATTTTAAAAAAAACCTAAACCTAAACCTAAACCTAAAAATAAAATAAAACCTAAACTACTAAAAATAAAACCTAAACCTAAAATAAAATAAAATAAAACTAAACTAAAAATAAACCTAAACCTAAATAAAATAAATAAAATAAAACTAAACTTTAAATAAAAAATAAATAAACTAAACTAAATAAAATTAAAATAAACATAAATTAAAATAAAATAAAATAAATAAATAAAATAAACTAAATAAACCTAAACTGCTTTTGCTTAATTTAAAACCCCAAATAAAGCTAAACCCTACCCACAAACCTAAACCCTAAAGCCCTCAATGCACTAACCTGACCCAACTAAAGCCACTGAGCCACCTTAAAAAAACAAGATACTGAGCCCACCTAAACTCAAAACCTGAAAAGCCTAAAACCCTAGGCCACAAAACTCTAAACCCTAAACCCTAAACCTTAAACCCAAAAGACCTACCCTGGCCCACTAAACCCTAAACCCTAAGATCTAAATCTAAACCTATAAATAAACTTAAAATAATAAATAAATAAACCTAAAAAAATAAAATAATAAAATAAATAAATAAACTAAACTCTTCTCCAAACAAAGATAAACTAAACCTAAACTAAAATAAATAAATAAAACCTAATAATAAACTTAAATACATAAATCTAATAAAAAATAAATACTATAAAATATAAACTAAATAAAACTTAAATCTAAATAAACCTAAAAATAAACCTAAAAGTAAATAAATAAAACCTAAAAACTAAAATATAAACTAAAATAAAATTAAAATAAACCTAAACCTAAAACTAAAATAAACTAAATTAAAATAAAATAAAACCAAATAAACTAAAGTAATAACTAAACCAATAAACTAAAATAAAATATAATAAACTAAGATAAACTAACCTAAACTAAAAAATAAAACATAAATTAAAATAAAAAAAACCTAAACCTAAAAAATAAAATAAACCTAAACTAAACCTAAAAATAAAATTAAAATTAAAAAAATAAACCTAAACCTAAACCTAAACCTAAAATAAACTAAAATAAAAAATAAAATAAATAAACCTAAAATGAATAAACTAAGCTAAAAAAAAGTAAAAATAAATTAAAATAAAATTAAATAAAACTAAAATAAAGAAAAAATAAACTAAAATAAATAAATAAACCTAAACCTACTAGTTTACTTAATTAAAAAATCCTAAAAAAAAATAAATCCTAAATAAACCCTAAAACCTAAAATTAATAAAATAAATTAAAAAAACCTAAACTAAAATAAAAAAAAAAAAACCTAAACCTATACCTAAACATCAAATAAACTAAATACAAACTAAATAAAATAAAATAAAATAAACATAAATTTAAACTAAAATAATACCTAAAAATAAACCCAAATACCTAAAAAAAATAAAAAATAACCTAAAATAAAAATCTAAAATAAAATAATAATTAAACTAAAAAATAAGATAAACCTAATCTAATCCAAATAAATAAATTAAATAAAGCTAAAATAAAATAAACTAAAATAAATAGATAAAATAAACCAAAATAAAATAAACTAAAATAAATAAAAAAAATAAACTAAAATAAAAAAATAAACTAAATAAACTAAACTACTTAAATTAAAGAATCTAAAACCCTAAACCCTAAACCCACCTACACATTAATCCCTAAACCTAAGCACTGATCTAAACCCTAAGCCTAGCCACAAACCCTAAACCTAGGCCTGAACCCTAAACAGGCCAAACTGGGCCTGAGCCCATCCCACACCCTCTACCCAAAAGACCCTAAACCAACCTGAAAGGCTAAAAATAAAATAAGACCTAAATAATAAATGAAACCTACCAATAATAGATAAAATAAAATAAAACATAAAACCTAATCCTAAAACAACTAAATCTAAAAATAAAATAAAGTAAAAAAACTAAACTAAAATAAAATATGAATAAACTAAATAAAACTAAATAAAATAAATACTAAACCTAAAATAGAAAATAAACTTTAAATAAAATAAAACTAAAAAACTAAATAAAACCTACATAAAATAAACTTAAAATAAAACCTAAAAAATAAAATTAAACCTAAGTCCAAAATAAAATTCTAAACCTAAAATAAAAATAAATAAACTTAAAACTAAATAAATAAATTAAAATAAAACAAGCTAAACCTAAACCTAATAAATAAAATAAAATAAAGTAAAAGTAAACCTAAACCTAAATAAAAATAAAACCTAAAATTGGTTAAAAACCTAAAAACTAAAGATAAAATAAAACTAAACCTAAACCTAAAATAAAAAATAAAACCTAAACCAAAAAAAAAATTAAAACATAAAAATAAACCTAAAAGCTAAACCTAAACTAAAAGTAAACTAAAATAAATAAACCTAAAATAAAATAAACTAAACTAAATAAAAAAATAAAAGTAAACATAAAATAAAATAAAATAAATAAACTATAAAAATAAAATTAATTAAAATATAAAATCTTAAACTTATGGGTTTACTTTTAAAACCCTAAACACTAAACTAAACCCTAAACCCTAAAATCCTAAACCCTAAAGCTAAACACTAAACCCACCCTAAAACACAAAACCAAATCTAAAACTAAACTAAATAAAACCTAAAGTAAAATTTAAAATACTACCTAAATAAAATAAAATAAAATAAAAACCTAAACATAAAAATAAAATAAAATAAACTAAAATAAAATAAATAGAAACCTAAACTAAACTAATAAAATAAAACAATCCTAAGAATAAAAAAACTAAATAAAATAAAATCTAAAGAATAGTTGATCTATATGAAATTGTTTTTTTATAAGAAGATATATTTTTGGTTTAACTCATTTTTTATTATGTATAAAGTGTCTTACAAAACATGGTGTGTGGTTGATGAAATGGAAAAGAAGAAATATTGAATTTGAATTTGTTCTCTATTAAAAAAAATCCCTAAACCATAAACTAAAACCAGAACCCTAAACCTAAAACCTAAACCCAAAACTACACTAAAAACCCTAAACCCTAAATGGTAAAGCTAAAAACCTAAGCCAATTAAATAAAACTTAAAAAAATAAATAAATGAAAAATCTAACAAAAATAAAATAAATAAAATAAAATAAAATAAATCATAAAACTAAAAGAAAATAAAATAACTAAACCTAAAAAGAAAATAAAATAAAAACATAAAAACTTAACTAAAATTAAATTAAAAAAAACCTAAACTAAACTAAAAAAAAAAAATAAAAACTAAACCTAAAATTAAAATAAAATAAACCAAAACTAAAATAAAATCAAATCAAATATAAACCTAAAATAAAAAAAAAAATAACCTTAAATTAAAGAAAATCTAATCCTAAATTAAAATAAAATAGACCTAAACCTAAATTAAAATAAACAAACCTAAACCTAAGCAAAATAAACTAAACCTAAACTAAACCTGACTAAATAAAACAAATTAAACTAAAAATAAATCTAAACCCAAACTAAAAATAAAACCTAAAATAAAAATCTAAAACTTAAACTAAAAAATAAAATAAAAACATAATAAGTAAAAAAATAAAACCTAAACTTAAAATCAAATAAAATAAAACTAATCTTAAATAAACTAAATTAAAAAAATAAACTAAAAAAAACCTAAACTAAAATAAATAAAATAAATAAACTAAAACAAATAAATAATAATAAAATAAAATAATAAATAAATAAATAAAAATAAACTAAATAAACATAAACTATTTCTTTTAAAAAATTAAAATAATTTAAAATAATTATAGCCACTTAAACCCTAGGCCTCTAAACTAACCCTATAAACCTTAAACCTAAACCACTGACCTTAAACCCTAACTCCACCTACCCTGATCTAAACTAAACCCTGACTCTCTTCCCTACTCCCTAACCACTCTAAACTGACCATAACCCTTCTGACCCTAAACCCCCCTAAACCTGGGCCCTCCCTGAGCCTCATACATAAACCACTAAACCCTAAACCCTAAAAATCATACCAAAATCTAACTAATAACTAATAATAAATAATTAAATAAACTTAAACCTAAATAAAATATTAAATAAAATAAAACCTAAAGTAAAACCTAAACCTAAATAAATAAATGGACTAATAAAATAAATAATAAAATAAATAAAAAACCAAACTAAATAAAATAAAATAAATAATAAGATGCTATAAAATAAAACTAAACATAAAATAAAATAAACTAATAAAAAATAAATATAAAAATAAACCTAAGAATTAAACCTAAATAAATAAATAAAAGAAAAACCCTAGTAAAAGAAAACATAAATAAATAAAAAATAAAATATAAAATAATAAAAATAAACCTAAAACTAAACTAAAATAAATAAAACCTAAACCTAAACATAAAATAAAATATAAACCTACTAAACTAAATAAATATAATAAAATAAATAAACATAAACCTAAACTAAAATTAAACCTAAAAACCTAAAATAAAACCTAAACCTAAAAATAAAATAAAACCTATGACCTTAAAACAAAATACCTAAATGTAAATAAACTCTAAAAATAAACTAAGCTAAACCAAACTTAAACTGTTAAATATAAACCTAAAATAAAATAAACTTAAAATAAATACTAAATCAAAATAAAAGTAAACATAAATAAAAAACTAAATAAACTAAATAAATAAAAGAAGAAATGTTGAATCATTTATTATCATTAAAACCAAACTCTAAACTAAACTAAAACCTGAGCCCTAAATCCTAAACCCTGACCACTGATCCATTCTTCCCAAACCTGACCACACCCCACCCTCCTAAATCTTAAACCAAAATGATAAACTTTAAACTCTAAACCCCAAATCCCAAACTAAAACCCTAAAAAAGCTATAAAACTTTACTAATCTAAATAAAATCTAAAAAATAATAAATAAATAAAATCTAAAACAAAATAATAATAAAATAAAAATAAATAACATAAAACTAAAATAAACTAAACTAATTAAACATACTTAAAAGAAAATAAAATAAAATAAAACTACTAAATAAATAAATATAAACTAAACTAAAATTAGAGCTTAAATAAAATAAAAACTAAACCTAAAATAAAAATAAAATAAACTTAAAATATAAAATAAAACTAAATAAAACTTAAACCAAAATATAAACCTAATAACAAACCTAATTAAAATAAAATAATAAAAACATAAACTATAAAAGAAAACCTATAAAATAAAATAAATAAACTAAACCTAAACTAAAAAAATTAAATAAATAAACCTAAACTAAAACCTAAAAAAAAATAAAAATAAACCTAAAAAACCTAAATAAAATAATTAAATAAACTAAATTAAACTAAATCCTAAAATAATAAAAAATAAAACCTAAAACCTAAACTTTAAAAAATAAAATAAAACCTAAAATAAACCTAAAATAAAAAAAATAAAACCAAACAAAAAAAATAAAATAAAATAAAACTAAACTAAAATAAACATAAACCTAAAAAAAAATAAAATTAAAATAAAACAAAACTAAAACATAAATTAACCTAAAATAAAATGAATAAACCAAATAAAAAAATAAAAAATAAAATAAACTAAAATAAATGGATGATATACTAAATAAACTAAATAAACTAAAACTGTCGGTTTGTGATTTAAAAAACCTAAAACCCAAATAACCCTAGGCTAACTAAAATTTTAACCCTAAAACTGAACTAAACTAGCCCCCAGGAACTAGCCAAGCCACTACCTAAATTATGTTCTAATAAAACTCTGATCCCCCATCCTACTTACCAGACCTGATAAGGCTCTACAAAATGACCCTAACTTGGCCCTAAAACCACTAAAACCCTATTAAGGCTATTGATGCCCTGGGCCCTAAAGGCCAAACCAGACTAACCCCACCTTACATGGGCCACTAAACTGGGCCTGACCTCTGACCCTCAATAAAGACTACTCCCCAGGCCCTAACCCACTGACCTACTCAAACTGAGTGACAAGCCCTAAACCTGAGGCCTGCACTAACTCTGAGCCCTAGGCTCTGGAAAGAACTGGAGCCACTGACTAAACCTCCCTAACTAGGCCACTGAGCCTAACCTGAAACCCTGAGCCCAAACTAAACCACTGGTGAAAACCTAAACCCCTAACTAAACCTAAATACAGGCCACCCAAATAAAAAAGATAAAAACTAAATAAACCTAAAAATAAAATTAAAAATAAACCTAAAAATATAATAAAATAAAATAGACTAAACTAACCTAAACTAAAAAAAATAAAATAAAAATAAATAAACTAAAATAATAAAGATTGAACTAAACTAAAATAATATAAACAAGAATAAAATAATTAAAGAATACGTAAATAAAAAATAAATAAACTTGAAATAAAATTAATAATAAAATAAAACCTAAATATAAAACCTAAAAATTAAAAAAACTAAAGACATAAATAAAATAAAATAATCAAAAACCTAAACTAAAAAAAATAAAATCTATAATAAACCTAAAATAAACAAAACCTAAATCTAAAAAAAAAACAAAAAAAAACTAAACTAAAATTAAAATAAAACTAAAACATAAAAATAAAATAAAAATAAAACTCACTTAAAATAAACTTAAACTAATCTAAACCTAAAAAATAAACTAAATAAACCTAAATTAAAATAAATAAATAAATAAAATAAAATAATCTAAATAAAATAATAAAATAAACCTATAAAATAAAAGAAAATAAATTGAATAAAATAAATAAACTAAATATCTAAATAAACCTGGGTTCTTACTTTTTTTTTTTAAAAAAAACTAATCTAAACCTAAACCCACTAAATCCCAAAACCTAAATCCCAAAACCCTAACCCTAACCCTAAACCCTAAACCCTAAAAGCATAAAAACCCTCCAAACCTTAAACCATACAAACCATAAACCATGAACCAAAACCTAAACCACAAATCCCACAAACCCCAAACCTAAATAAAGTAACTAAATAAATTAATAAATAAACCTCAAACCTAAAGCCTAATAAACTTAAACCCTTAGAATGGTCAGAACCTTGATGACAAGGACATCACCATCAACCAGGCTTAGTCTAGATCTAGCGATGGAGGTGAAGGTGGAGGTGGTGGTTATTGTATGGTGGTGACTGGAGTGTCGTGGTGGATTTGGAGTTGGTGGTGGTGAGTGGTTATGAGGCTAGAGGAGAGATGGAGGTTACAACCATGGTGGTGGCGAGAGGAGAGATGGATATGATGGTGGATCCCACTACTGAGAGGTGGGTGGTTTGATGTAGAGAAAATGAAGAATATCGATCTGCTATGTGGAGCATGTCTTTATAGTAGAGGAAGTTCTAGTTATCTAGGGTTTTTAAATTTCTCTATGCGTGCTCATTTTTTATCTATGTTGTTGATTGTGTCTTAGAAAACTTGTTGTGTTACTTGGTTGATGAAATCAAAAAGAAGAAATGTTGAATCTAAATTTGTTCTTTGTTAAAAAAGAAAAATGAAAACCCTAAACCTTAAAATAAAACCTAAACCCTAAACCTAATACCAAAACCCTAAACCCTAAACTAAAACTTGAACCATAAACCAAAAAGCTAAACCCTAAATCCTAAACCCTAAACCTTAAATAAATAAAAAAATATACTAAATATACTAAATAAACCTAAACCTACTAGTTTACTTAAATTAAAAAAGAAAAACTTTAATCCTAAATCCTAAACTCTAAACATTAAACCCTAAACCTATGGAACTAAACCTACATCTTAATAATAATTAGAATGAAAACAAACTTGAGAACTACATTCTATTTTACAAGTTTTACAACATCTATCTTTTCTAAAAAAACTGGGTCAAATCCTTTTTAAGTTCTCTTACAATGGTGATTTCATTCTTAAAGAGGTTTGGAATTTTATTAGAAATAAGTAGAACACCGCTAATGTTTTCATTAAACTTTGGAATAATATCTTTCCCATTTCTTAATCAATTTTAGCTTGGAGGATTTTAAAACTTCATCTCGGTTGATTCCTTGCTCTAGCATAAAGGGTTTTACTTACCTTAGAAGTTCTATTGCTTTCATATTGAAAATGTTAATCATGTTTATTTCAATGGTGCTATTGCTTCCAAACTTTGGATATGGTATGATAATTTATTTAACACTTACTATATTCATGCTCTCTGTCATTACATCAACTTCTTAAAGTTTGTTTCCATAAAACTGTGAAAGGTCATATCAAAGTTTCAATTGCTATTACCCTTATTTGGTTCATTAGGATGGAAAAAATGATGCTAAATATCATGTTATCCATGAACCATAAAATGATCCTTGCTAGAACTAAAAAAAAATTCATGTTTTATTTAAGAAAAATTTAATTAGCAATTTTTACTTTAGATGTTATAAATTTGTGGCTAAAAAATTGGGTATCACTTTGCATGATGATTCTTCCAACAAGAGTATTAGAATTATACATTTGATTAAGACTAAAGATAATTCTATTAAGAACAATATTGATGGTTCTATTTCCCAAAATAAATATGGTTGTGGTGGAATTCTTAGGGAATCTAAGGGCACTGTCATTTATGCTTTTGCCTACCCCTCAAAGCTTATTTTGTTATTTATGCTAAACTCATGGTATTAACAAAGCTATTGATATTTATTTAAGCAAAGGCCTCTATAATATTTGAAGTTGATGCTCTTCTTTTACTTGATATGCTTACTAATAATAAAATGGGAAATCTTGACTTATTTATCTTCTTAATCACACTAAAAGCTTCTTTCTCAAGTTTGCTACAAAATTTTCACATTCTTCATGAAAGTAATGCTTGTGTTGATTTCCTAGCTAATTTGGGAGGGAATTAAATGATCTCACTTTATTTGATAACCATAACATACCTAACCATTTTGTGGTCAATCAGATAACACTAGAACCTTACCTCGATTTTAACCTTATTTATTTTAATTTTTTCTATGGTGGTTTTATTCTCTATTTTTTGTTTTTTATTTCTCACTAGGAAGTGGTTTTTGGTGAGTTTATTTTTATACTTAAACTCCCTTCCACTTTACCCTGTTCTATACTTTCCTTGCCATTTTTTGGGTCTTAGTGGCACAATTTTTAATTGGTTTCCCTATCCTCTTAGCCTGACAATTTTCTTTCTATGGCTCATGCATTGTGTCTCCTGTTGGGTTGTGGTTGTGCCAAATTTTGGCCTACCCTTTTTACCAATGAATGTTGGGTTTGCCTTTAGTTTTGCCTAGCTATGGCCTTTTTGAATTGGATTTGTGGATGCTATGGTTGGTTCTCTTGGTTATTTTTTATTTGTTTTCTTTTTGGATTTATTTTTCATGGCAACTATTGGCCTCTTCTGGCTTGATTATCCTTTCCTAGTTTTGCTTGGAGGTTTCTGTTGGTTGGTTCTATCGACTTAGTGAATTTGAGTTTAACTATTATGTGGTTGTTGTCTCCCCATTTTCTCATTTGTAGTGACTATCTGCTCTTTGGGATTTGGAAGAGGTTTTGTTTGCCTCTAGCCTTGTTCTTTTCCTTACAGTTTTCTTGCTTGTGGTTGGGTGGTCCTCCTTTTTTAGTTTGGTGGGTACTACCATTTTATTTCTTGGTTATTTTGGAGATCTCCAAGTGGGTTGTTGCTTTGTCTTGTTGTTCTTTTCCCTCTTTTGGGCTTTGTATTAGCTCTATTTCTTGGTTGGTTTTGTTTGGTGACTTTGGCTATTTTGGTTGTCTAGGTTGGTTGGTTGGGTGGATGTGTTGTCTGTGTTTGATGGTTGGTTTAGGTGCTTTTGGTTGGGTTTCTAGTCTACTCCTGGGTTGGTTATCCTCTCTTGGGTGCATCTATTTTTCCTTTATTTTTGCTTCCCAATTTTGGGTGTCAATTTTCTTGCTCTGACTTCTCCTACTGCTCATCCTGTTGGCTGCTGGCCTGGGTGGTTTTATTGGCTATTTTGTTGGTGGAGGATATGAGCTCTTGTGGTTTTTTGGTCCTATTTTAGGACTTCTTGTTGGGGTTGGCTTCTTGAGGGGTTTTATGGCGTGATGTCTTTGGATGCTTAGTGGTTTGGTGTTTAGGGCTTTATGCTGGATGCTGGTATTGACTCCCTTTAGTTTAGTTGGCTCTCTTCATTTCCTGATATTTGCCTCTTGGTTGGTGATGGTGGATTTTCTTTCCTTTTGGTTTCCTTGGTGGTGGCTTTGATGGTAACTTCTAGATGCCCTCTTGGTCTCTCTATGCTATGGCTTTCTTCTCTCTGGTGCTGCTTACCTTCTACTATTTTGCTATTTGGGTAGAGTTTTTTCCCTTGGATTTGGACTACTAGTGCTCTGGAGATAGTTGTGGGTTGTTCTCGGCCACAACCCTACTATAACTTCTGAGATGTTGGCTTTATGTGTTTGGTCTATGGGTTTTGGTTGGTGGGTTTGCTTGGTAGCTATTTTTCCCTATTTTTTGGTGCAAGAACTAGATCACTTTGGACTATTTTGCATGATTGCTTATATATGTATGCTTATGATGGCCTTGATGTTTCCCCATATCTTCTCTCTAGTTGGTAGCATGCATATGGTTGTAACCCTTCTCATGAAGTTTGGATGCTCATATGTAGTTTTGCCCCTTGAGATGATCTTAACTAAGCCCGAGCCTTCTCTTTCTAAATTATTTACTTTATCAATTTTCCTTGAGCTATGGCCATTTCCTTTGTAGTATTTTGAAGATTTCCTTTGTAGGTTGGAACTTCACAGATGGAATGATGTTTACAAAGCCAACTCAAGTACTGCTGATGTGGATCTTGCTTATCTTTCCTTCTCAAATGGATAATGAATTACTATTGACTATTCCTTCTATTATTTTCTTAAGTTTTATTAGTTCTTTTTGTGTACTTTCTGATTTGCTTTTATGATATTGCTTTTGCTCTTTTATTTTCTTTTTTCCATGGTTTTATTTTCTTTTTTCCATGGTACTTTGATAGGGTTTTAGCTTTTAAGGTTTCTTGTAGCTCTATGAGTAGTAGAAATTTGAGCTTTACCCCTCTTAATGACATTGTATCATTTATTTTTAAGGTAATAAAATTCTAACTTTCCCTAAAAAAAAAACTAAACCCTAAGAATGGGCAGAACCTTGATGACAGAAACATCACCGTCAACCAGGCTCGATCTAGATCTATCGGTGGAGTCAAAGGCAGAGGTGGCGGTAATCATAGTGGTGGTGGGGGATCTGGAGGTGGTGGTGGTGGTCGGTGCGGTGGTGGTTTTGGAGGCGGGAGGAGCGACGGAAGTTACAGCTATGGTGGTGGCAAGGGAGAGATCGGATTTGATGGTGGACCACTACTCAAGAGGCGGGTGGTTCGATGGGAACTGAAGATTGGCCAATCCGATCTATTGCTTATGGAACTATCTCTTTATAGTAGAGAAGGTTCTAGTTATCTAGTATTTTTGATTTGCTCTATGCGCGCTCATTTTATATCTATGTTGTCGCTTGTGCATTACAAAATTTGGTGTGTCACCTGGTTGATGAAATTGAAAATAAGAAATGCTAAATCTGAATTTGTTCAATTTAAAAAAAATCAAAAGCCCTAAATCACTAAACACAACCCTAAACCTAAAACTTAAATCTAAACCTAAATCTTAAATCCTAAACCTAAACACTAAACACTAAACCCTAAACCACAAATCCTAAACCACTAAACCCTAAATTCTAAACCACACTACCCTAAACCTAAACCCTACCATAAACTACAAAAACCCTAATCTTACCTAAACACTAAACCCACCTAAAACTAAACCCAAAGCATAAACCCTAAATCCTAAAACCCTAAACCCTAAACCCTAAACCCTAAACACTAAACCCACATCCCTAATCCCTAACTAAACCCCAAACCCTAAACTTAAACTAAAGTAACTAAATAAAAAAATAAACCTAAACCTAAAACCTAATAAACCTAAAAAACCCTAAGAATAAGAACCAAGGCAAGAACATCAGTCACAACGGTCAAGATCCGGTGGTGGGTGAAGAAGGAGGGGTTATCTTAGTGGTAGTCAGGGATATGGAGGTGCTGGTAAAAGAAGTGGTGGTTATGGAGACAGTAGCAGTGATGGAGTTTAGAGCCATGGCGGCGATGGAGGTAAAGATCAGGGATATGATGGTGAAGCCCGCTATTAAAGAGGCTGAGGTGGTTTTATTGGGAACTGCAGAAACTGAAAAATGATTGATCCAATATGCTTCTTATAGAACTATGTCTTTATGGTAGAGATGGTTCTAGTTATCTAAGGTTTTTGATTTTCTCTATGCGTGCTAATTTTTTATATATGTCGTCACTTCTGTCTTAGAAAAGTTGGTGTGTTACTTGGTTGATGAAATCGAAAAGAAGAAATGTTCAATAGGAATTTATTCTTTATTAAAAAAGAAAAAAACCAAAAACCAAAAACCCTAAACCCTAAACTAAAACCTGAACCTTAAACCTAAAACCTAAACTTTATAGCCTAAACCCAAAAAATCCTAAAGCTTAAAACCTAAACCCTAAACCCTAAAAGCCTAAACAATAAACCCAACCTAAACCCTGACCCTAAACCTAAACTCAAACCCTAAACCCCCCCTAAACCCTAAACCCTGGCCCAAATCCTAAACCTAAACCATAAACCCTAAAAGCTAAAACCTAAACCTAAACTAAATAAAACCTAAAAATAAAATAAATAAAACCTAAACCAAAATAAAATAAAAATAAAACCTAAACCTAAACCTAAACATGAAGAAAATAAAATAAAAATAAAACTAAACTAAAATAAATAAGTTAAAATCTAACTAAACACTAAATAAAATTTAAACTAAACTTAAAATAAAATAAAATAAACTAAAATAAAACTAAATAAAACCTAAACCTAAAAATAAACCAAAATTAAAACCAATAAATAAAATAAACCCTAAACCCTAAACTAAAAGGCTAAACCTAAAATAAAATAAAATAAAACCTAAACTAAACTAAAATAAATAAAATCTAAAACATAAACCTAAAATAAACTAAACCTAAATCTAAACCTAAACTAAAAATAAAGCCCAAAATAAACTTAAAATAAAACCTAAACTTAAACCTAAAAATAAAAATAAAATAGAAACTTAAAATGTAATAAAAGAAAACTAACTAAAAAAAATAAAAAAGCTAAAAACTAAAATAAATAAACCTAAAATAAAATAAACTAAACTAAATAAAAATTAAAATCAAAACCTAAATAAAATGAAAAAATAAAATAAAATTTATAAATAAAAAAATAAACTAAATACACCTAAACCTATGGTTTACTTAATTAAAAAATTAAAAATTAAAAATTAAAAAAACCCTAAAGCCATAAACTCCCTAAACCATGAACTAATCTATTCTTAAACCTAAACCCTAAACATACCCTAAACCATAAAACCCTAAATCCTAAAATAAAAAATAAAACTAAACTAAAAAATAAACATAAACCTAAACTTAAACCTAAAATAAAACTTAAACAAAATAAATAAACTAAACTAAATAAAAAATAAACTTAAATAAAATAATAAAATAAAATAAACTAAAATAAATAAAATAAAGTAAATAAAATAAATAAATAACTAATGGGTTTGCTTTTTTTTAAAAAAAAAACTAAACCCAAATCCTAAACCCTAAATCTTAAACCCTAAACCCTAAACCTAAACCCTAAACTCAAAACCACCCCAACTCTAAACCACCACTAAACCATAAACTCCCACTACACAAATCTACTACACCTCTGACCCACCCCACTGACCTCTAACCACTGGACCCTAAACCCTAAACCCTACCCTAAACCTACCCTACCCCAACCCTCCCCAGGCCCTCCTAAACCCCAAACCCTAAACCTACCACCTACCCTAACCTAAATGCTAACCTAAATAAAATAAATAAAAATAAATTAATAAATAAATAAAATAAAATAAAACCTAAACTAACAACCTAAACCTAAACCTAAACCTAAAATATAATAAAATAAAAATAAAAAAAACCAAAATAAAATAAATAAAAACCTAAATAAACTAAAAAATAAAATTAAACTAAAAATAATTAACCTAAATAAAGATAAAATACAAACATAAAATTAAAATAAAATAAATATTAAATAAATAAAACTAAATAAAACCTAAACCTAAAAATAAACCTAAAATAAAAATAAAACCTAAAACTAAACTAAAACAAAAAAACCTAAACTAAAATAAATAAAATTAACCTAAACCTAAACTAACATAAACTAAACTAAAATAAATAAAACCTAAACATAAACTTAAACCATAAACAAAAGAAAATAAAATAAACTAATAATAAAACTTTGTAATAAGGCTAAATAAAAACCTAAAACTTAAAGCTAAAATAATAAAATAGAAACCTAAATCTAATCCTAAATAAAAAAATAAAACTTAACTAAAAATAAAATAAAAATAAAAATAAATTAAAAAAACTACTAAAACTAAACTTAAAATAAACTAAAGTTAAAATAGAAACTAAAATAAATAAACTATATAAATAAAGTAAAATAAAAATAAAATAAACCTAAATAAATAAATTAAAATTAACTAAAAAAAACTAAATAAACTAAACCTTTTACCTTTAAAAAAACTACCATAAAACTACCATAAATCCTAAACTAAATTAACCAACCCTAAACCCTTAACACCTAAACCCAACTGACCCTAAACCCTAAACTCTAAAACCCAAACTAACTAAAAAACCAAAAACTCTAACCCAAACTTCCACAAATCCTAAAACTCCTAAAAAAACCATAACTTAAGCCTAAACTGAAGCAAAACCTAAGCAACCTAAACCTAGCTGAAACCCTAAAATCCTAAACCTTAAATGCTAAACACATAACCATAAAACCTAAACTCTAAACCTTAAACCTTAAACCCTAAACCTAAAACCATAAAAAACCCTAAGCCTATATCCTAATCCCTAACCCTAAACCCTAAACCCTAAAACCAAAACCCTAAACTCTAAACCCTATCTCTAAACCCTAAACTCTAAACCCCAAACCCTAAACTAAACTAAGTAACAAAATAAATTAAAAAATAAACTCCAAAAAAATAAACCTAAAACCTAAACCACAGAATGGGAAGAACCTTGATGACATGAACATCACTATCAACTAGAAATAGTCTAGATCTGGTGGTGGAGACGAAGGGGGTGGCGACAGTTATCATAGTGGTGGTGGGGGATCTGGATGTGTTGGTGGATATGGAGGTGGTGATCGGAGCAATAGTGGTTATGTAGGCAAGAGGAGTGATGGAGGTTACAGCCATGGTGGTTCTGGCGGGAGAGATAAGGGATATGATGGTGGACCCCGCTACTCGAAAGGCCGAGATGATTCTGATGGGAACTGGAGAAATGGAAGAATGGCCAATTCAACCTGCTGCTCATCAAACTATGTCTTTATAGTTGAGATGGTTCTAGTTATCTAGGGTTTTTGATTTGCTCTATGCGTGCTCATTTTTGATCTATGTCGTCACTTGTGTCTTAGAGAACTTGGTGTGTTACTTGGTTGATGAAATTGAAAAGAAGAAATGTTGAATCTGAATTTGTTCTCTATAAAAAAATGAACAATCCTAAGCCTTAAATTAAAACTTGAACCCTAAACCAAAAACCTAAACCCTAAACCTAAACCTATAAATAAAAAAATAAAAAATATTAAAAGACTTAACACTAAATAAACCCTAAAACCAACCCTAAACCACTATAATCCCACAAAACCTAAACCCCATATCAACCCTAAACCCTAAACCCTAAACCTTAATAATAAATATAACAAAACTAAACTAAATAAAACTAAACTAATAAATAATAAACTAAAATAATAAACTTATAATAAACAAAATAATAATAAAACAAAACTAATAAAATAAACTAAACTAAACTAACTAAATAATAGAAATCTAATGAACTAATAATAACAAAACTAACTAAACTAATAAACAAACTAATAACTAAATTAAACATAAAATACCACCTAATAAACTAACTAAAAAAAACTAAACTAATAATAATAAAAAAAAACTAATAATAAACTAAATAAAACTAATAAAACTAAAACTAATAATATATAACTAATAACTATAATAACTAATAAACTAATAAATTAACTAACTAAAAAAAATAATAAAACTAAACAAATTAATAAATAAACTTAAACTAATAAATAATAAACCTAAACTATAATTAATAATAATAAATAACTAAATAATAATAAAAACTAAAACCCCAAACCTAAACTAAATAAAATATAAAAAACTAACTAATAAATAAAATATAATTATAACTAAATAAAACTAACTAATAACTAATAATAATAATAAAACACCAAATAAAAATTAATAACTTACTTAATAATAATAAACTAATAACTAAATAAAGAAAAAATAAAATAATTAATAATAAACCTAAATAAAATAAAAAAATAATATTAAAACTAAAATATAATAACTAAACTAATAAATAATAATAATAATAATAATAATAATAATAATTAATAACCAACTAAACTAATAAACTAATAATAATAAAACTAATAATAAACTAACTAATAAATAACTAAATAAACCCTAAACCCAAACTAAATAAATAAACTAAATAATAATAATAATATAAAAAAAACTAATCTAAATAAACATAATAAACTAACTAAACTAATAATAATAATAAATAATAAATAACCAATAATAACTAATAAAACTAAACCATAAACTAAACTAAAAATGTAATAATAATAAACTAATAAATAAACCCATAACTAAATAATAAACTAATAAAATAAAATATTAAACAAATAAATAACAAACTAAACTAATAAATAAACCTAAAAACTAACTAAAACCTAAATAATAATAAAACCATAAATAATAATAACTAACTAAACTAAATAAATAATAACTAACTAATAAACTAATAAACTAATAAAACAAACTAACTAAAAAAAAAAATTAACTAATAAAACTAAATAATTAATAAATAAACCTAAACCTTAATAAATAATAAACATTAAAACTAAACTAATAAACTAATAATAATATCTAATAATAAATAACTAAATAACTAACTAAAACTAAAACCCTAACCTAAACTAATAAACCATAAAAACTAACTAATAAATAAACATAATAACAACTAATAATAAAAAAAAAACTAACTAACAATAACTAAACTAATAAAACCTAATAATAATAATAATAACTAATAACTAACTAACTAAATAATAATAATAAAAAAATAATAATAAACTAAATGATAAAAACTAAATAAACCCAAACTAAATAAAAAAATTAAATAATAATAATAAAACTAATAATATTCATAAACTAATAATAATAATATAAATAATCTAAAATAAAACTAATAATAAACCAACTAACTAAACTAAAAATAATAATAAATAATAAATACTAATAATATAATAAAAAATTAAACCATAAACAAACTAAAAACTAATAATAAATTAATAACTAAACCCATAAATAAACTAATAAACTAATAAATAAACTAACAAATAAAATAATAAAATAAACCACTAACTAAAACTAACTAAAACTTAAATAATATAACCATAAACTAATAATGATAACTAACTAACTAAATAAATAACTAACTAACTAATAATTTAATAATAACTAATAAATAAAAAAGTAAACCACAAGAAATAAATAAACTAAATAAACGATAAACTAAACTAAACCTCACCTAAATTAACCTAAAATAATAATAACTAAACTAAACTAATAAACTAACTAAAACTAAACTAACTAAACTAAACATAAAACTAATAATAAACTAATAATAACATAAAATAATATAAAACCTATAATATCTAATAAACACTAAAACCTAAACCATAAAACTAAACTAAACCCTCTTATTGAGCAATTTTGGGATCCCTCGCATTCTTAGTGAGTTTTTGAGTGATTTCTCTCTTGGATTCCATATAGATTGTCACCCTTAGGCCAATCTCGACCTGTTCTTATCATGATACCTTGACTCATGGCGTAAGCTGCTTGAAATCCATGGGGTAAATCCCTTGTCTCGATGGATCCTATTAGGGCATCAAATTTTTTGGGTAGCCCTACCTCTAAATTACCTATTATTACAAAATCTTTGAAAGATCCATTAGCTAGTAAGAATTCCTTCACCAAGCCTCCTTTGAATTTGCTTCATAAGACTTTTAAAGGTACTCCGGTAATTATGATTTATGATGAGGATATTGAAAGATTAACTGAGCCTTTTGCTTTTTCTTTGATTGGAAAGTTTTCATTTAAACGACCAAAGATGGAAGATATTCATTTTTTTAAATAGCTTAAATTTATCTAGTTCTTTTTTTATTGGGCTGATTGATGAAAGGCTTATTCTGATTAAAGTTTTTAACGACCTTGATTATAGAATAATTTTTTCTATGCGTTCTTACTATGTTTTTAATTGTCAAATCTGTATTCTGAATTAGATGCCTATGTTTGATGTTAATGAAGAGTCTCCTATGTTCCCATTTGGATTTCTTTACCTAACATGAGGATTCATCTATTTATTATAGTTTCTTTATGCTATTGGGTTGATTTTTGGTTGGCCTTTGCATGTTGATCAAGCAACAGTTGCTTCTTATAGACCGTCCATTGCTAGAATTCTTGTAGAGATTGATATTACTAAAAAATATCCAAAATAAATTTGGTTGGGTTCAGAGAAATGCGATTACTTTCAAAAGTTATTTTTGAGAGCTTTCCCATTTTTTGTAATCATTGTAAGATTCATGGGCATGAAATTTCTGAATGCTTTATTGCTCATCCCTCTCTTAGGAAGAAAATCACCAGTAAGAATTCAATTATTGAAAAAATTGATGATTCTCTCAAGTTGGATAATGGAAAATATGCTGTTTCAAAATTCTAATGTTTTACAAAACTAGATTTATGAATCTTCTTAAAATGTTTTACCTATTAATGATTTGTCTAATGTGAAAGATAATTTTGATGTTTCTGAAAAAGTTTTAATTAATAATCATGCTTTAAGTGTTTCTTTTATATGATTTTGTTAAAGGGAAGAATTTAGAGGTTGTGGTTAATGATTATAATGGTTTGGATGTTGTGCATAAGTCCTTTCATGATGATGGTTTGAATATTGTTGATGCTAAGACCATTTCTTCCAATCAGTTGGATGTTGTTTCTCTTTCTCCTATGTGTGCTTTAGATCATGGGAAAGAGACTATTTCTTTGCCTTCTTTGATTAAGAATGGTGGTGAAAAGAAATTCTTATTTTTGATATTTTAACTTATGGTCGACAATCTTTTAATATTGGTGATCTTTCTTTTAAGAAATAAGGTTTAGATACCTCTGACAATTCTCTCATTGTGAATAGTTCTATTTCATTTCAAAATGATGGTTTTCTATGGCTGGTAATTTTGTTGAGAATTTTGGTAATATGTTATGTGTTTTAAGGGATTTGAATCTTATTTTAATCCCCATTAAGATTATACTAAAATGGATTTTCTTCTCTTGCTTCTTTTATGAATGAAGATAAGGAGGATACTCTTTAGATTTTGTTGGATGGAAAATATTGATAATTGTCTTTTTAATAAAGCTTTGCTCTTTCTTTCACTTCTAATTTTTGAAATGCATACTTTGATTTTCCTTTGTCTAATGTTGTGGATGATTGAATGCTCTTATTTGAAATTGATAGCTCTTGATTGCCTTTTATAACAATAATGATTCATTTTTGGATGGAGATTTTTTGGAGAAAGGACATGGTTATAAAACTATTTATAAGAAGAAAAAGTGTTCAAATTTATGCCCCTCCTCACTTACTGAGGGTAACTCATTTTAAAGCTTCTTGGAAATAATCTCTCCTATCCTTGGGAGGTTTTTGCCTTTGGCTTGTTTTTTCTCTGTTGGCTGAGCTTTTGTTGTGTGTTTTCTTGCTATCTAGAGTATTGGCTTCTTAGGTAATTTTTCTCCTTTTAGCTTGGGATTTCTGGCTTCTGGTGTGCTGAGTTTTTTTTGTTGCCCTTTGATTGGTTGGTTTGGTGCTAGTGGCTTTGTTCCTATTGGCTTTCCTTTCTTTGGTTAGTTCTTTTGCTCTCTTTGTTGGTGGTAGGTTGGGCCTTTTGTCCTTGGCATGTGGTTTGTCCATTGGCTGGTTGTTTCTCTAGCTATTTATTTTACTATTGCTAGCCTTCATCTTTTTTTTTGTTGGTTGGTTTGGTCCACTTGCTCTTTTCTGAGCTATTTTTCTTGGGTGCTCTATTGTGTGGCTGCTCTATTGGTTGTTTCCTTTCCTTTGGTTGGTGCCTTGTGGCTTTGGATTGGTGTTGTTGTGGGCTCTGTTGGCTTGGTGCCTTGGTGGCTTTGGATTGGTATTGTTGTGGGCTCTATTGGCTTTGTCTTTGAGGGCTCTTTTCTTTTTTTTGGGGCTATGAGCTTCTTTTCTCCCTCTTTTTTAAGAGGTGTTCATATTTTGTTTTGTTGGGATTGCCTTATGTTAATTTTATCTGTTGGTCTCCTCTCTTTTTTTGTTTCCTTAGCTTCACTTTTGTTTGGTAGGTGGTATTATTATGATAGGTTTATATTTTTCTTTGGTTGGGATGGCTATGATGATATGATGGATTTTTTTGTGGGCTGGTGACTTTTCTATTTGTAACCCTTCTTTGAAGTTGGATACACTTAGGATTTGATGCCCCTCATTATTTTGATTATCCTTCTTTTCTCATATCTTGAGTTTTTTCTCTTTATGTTTTTGAGCTCCTTTGAGATTTCTTGGGTTGTAGGTTCTCTTTTTTAAGTTGGTCTTTTCTTCTTCTTGGAGGGCTGGAGTCTTACTAATGGTCTCTTTTTCTTAGATGGCTGGAGTTGTTTTTTTGAGTTCGGTTTCCATTTCCTATGGATCTTCATCTCTTTCGAGGTTCTTTTAGAGCTCCGTGGATTCTTCCCCTTTTTTGCCTTTTGCTTGGCTTTCTTAGTTTTGTCTTTGTTTTTTTTTCTTTATTGCTCTTTGATTTATTAGTTTAGGGACTAAACTCTTTAGGATTCTCCTTCTTCATTTGCGTAGTTTCTTTTTTTTTCTTGAGTTTAGTCTCTAATATGGTCTTTTGTACTATTTTTTTTAGATAAATTCCTTTTAGTTAAAAAAAAACTTTTCTAAACCTAAACCTTAAACCCTAAAAAACCTAAAACCACACTAAACCCTAAACTAAAACCTAAACCCCAAACCCTAAACCCTAAAATGCTAAACCCTAAACCCTAAACCCTAAATTGTAAACCATTAACCTAAACCCTAAACCCAAAATCCTAAAAACCTAAACCTAAACTAAATAAAACAAAAAAATAAAATAAATAAAAACCTAAACCATAAATAAAATAAAATAAAATAAAATAAAAAAAGATAAAACCAAAACCTAAAATAAAATAAAATAAAAAAATAAAATAAACTAAAATAAAATAAATAAAAACCAAAACTAAATTAAAAAAAATAAAATAAACTTAAAAAAACCTAAATAAAATAAAACTAAATTTATAATAAAAAGAAAATAAACCTAAAATAAACTAAAATAAAAACCTAAACTTAAAATAAATCTAAAATAAATAATAAATAAAACCTAAACCAAAAATAAAAAACTAAACCTAAAATAAAAAAATAAAATAAACTTAAACTTAAATTAAAATAAGCTAAACTAAAATAAATAAAATCAAAACTTAAACCTAAAATAAACTAAACCTAACCTAAAAACTAAACTAAAATAAACCAAACTAAACTAAAATAAAATCTAAAACAAACCTTAAATAAAACTTAAACCTAAACCTAAAAATAAAATAAAACATAAACCTAAACCTAAAATAAAAATAAAACCTAAACATAAAATAAAATTCAAATAAAATAAACCTAAACTACCTAAACCTAAAAAATAAACAAAATAAAACCTAAACTAAAATAAAGAAACCTAAAATAAATAAACTAAAACAAATAAAATAAAATAAAATAAACATAAATAAAATAAAAAATTAAACAAACTAAAGAAATAATAAATAAACTAAATTATCCAAAACCTACGCGTTTATTTAATTTAAAAAAAAAAACCTAAACCATAAATCCTAAACCCTAAACGCTAAACCTAAATCCTAAAATAACCCCACAAAACTAAACCAAAAGCCTAAACCCTAAACCTAAAGCCAAAAATCCTGAAAAACCTAAACTTTAAACCATATACCCTAAACCCTAAACCCTAACCCTAACCCTAAACCCTAAACCCCGGTTGAGCTAATTTTTATGAAAGGTGATCTTAAAGAAGTCAGTGAAGAGGTTGCAAAATACAAAGTTGGTGCTCCTGCCCGTGTTGGTCTTATTGCACCTATTGATGTTGTGGTTCCTCCAAGCAACATTGGTCTAGATCCTTCACAAACTTCTTTTTCTAGGTTCTCAATATCCCAACTAAGATCAAAATGCTGTTGAATTTATCACCCGATTAAGCTAATTAAAATGGCGATGAGGTGGATCCTCAAGGCGCACTCCTCACTAAGGCGGGGATTAGGCCATTCTCTTATGGCCTTGTCATCCAATATGTGTATGATGGATCGGTGTTGGTCGAGGTACTTTACCTCAAAAACATGATCTCATCGAAGTTTTGGTAGGCCTTTCAATGATCACTTCTCTCTCTCACTAGCCCTCTCTTATCCCAAACTTCTTTGCGCACATGTTCATCAATGCTTACAAGAATGTCCTCGCTTTCCTAATTGCCACTGATTACGCATACCCGCAGGCCAAGAAGGTTAAGTGGTATTTGAAGGATCTTAGTAAATTTGTTGTGGCTACTCTCGCTGATGCTTAGTACTCTTCTTTGCTTCTTCACTCTGCGTGGAAGAGAAGAAGGAAGAACTCTTGAGGAATCGATGATGATATGGGATTACTTGTTTGACAAAGCTTTGTTGGCCTTCTATCAAATAAAATTTTTTTGTCTCTCGGAGTTAAATTATATTGTGAAATACTATTTTCGTGAATTTTTTAATTACATTTTATTTTATCCTATTTTATTAGTTGTTAGAGGATAATGTCTTGCATGTTTTGGTAATTTCTTGATTGTTATGAAATCATTTGAGTTGAAACAAAAATCCTAAACCCCAAACCCCAAACCCTAAACCTAAAGTAACTAAAAAAATTAAAAAATAAACCTAAACCCTAAAACCTAATAAACCCTAAACTAAAATCCTCATAATGGGAAGAACATTGATGGCAGGAACATCACCGTCAACCATGTTCAGTCTAGATCTAGCGGTGGAGGTGAATGTGGAGGCGGCAGTTATCGTAGTGCTGGTGGGAGATCTCGAGGTGCTGGTGGATATGGAGGTGGTAGTGGGCGGTGGTGGTTATGGAGGAGGAGGAGCGGCAGAGGTTCTGAGTCGTGGTGGCGAGAGGAGAGATTGGGGATATGATGGTGGATCCGCTACTCGAGAGGTCGAGTGGTTCGATGGGAACTAGAAATTGAAGAGCGGTCGATCCAGCAATGGCGTGTTTTATAGTAGAGAGCAGTTCTAGTTATCTAGAGTTTTTGATTTGCTCTATGCGTGTTCATTTTTATCAATGTCGTCGCTTGTGCCTTAGAGAACTTGGTGTGTTACTTGGTTGATGAAATAAAAAAAAGAAATGTTGAATCTGAATTTGTTCTCTGTTAAAAAAAACTAAAAATCCTAAACCTTAAACTAAAACATCAACCCTAAACCTAAGCCCTAAACCCTAAAAATAAATAATAAAATAATAAAAACCTCCCAAACCCTAAACCTACACTAAACCTACAAACCCTAAAACCATAAACCCCCAAATCCCAAACCCTAAACCCTAAACAAACCCTAAACAAACTAAAGCCTAAAGCCTAAAACCAACCCTAACACCTTAAAATCTAAACTCTCCCTAAACCCTAAACCCTAAATAAACCCTAAACCCTAAACCTAAAAACCTAAATAAAATAAATCAAATAAAATAAAACTAAACTAAAACCTAAACCTAAATAAAATAAAATAAACTCAAAAAAAAACTAAAATAAATAAATAAAACCTAAACTAAATTAAAATAAAATAAACCTAAGAATAAAAACCTAAATAAAATAAAATTAAACGTAAAATAAAATAAAATAAACCTAAGATAAAATAAAATAAAATTAAATAAAACCTAAACGTAAAAATAAACCTAAATAAATAAAAAAACTAAACCCTAAACCAAAACTAAAGATAAAAATAAAATAAACAAAATAAAATAAACCTAAACATAAAATAAACTAAACCTAAATAAACTAAAATAAAATAAAATAAAATAAAATAAACATAAAATAAACTAAAAAGAAAAAACTAAAATAAAAAAACCTAAACCTAAAAAAATAAAATAAAAACCTAAACTTAAACCTAAAAATAAAAAATAAAACCTAAACATAAAAAATTAAATAATAATAAAACTAAACTAAAAATAAATAAACTTAATAAACCTATAAAATAAACTAAAATAAAAAACCTAAGCTAAAAAATTAATAAACTAAAATAAATAAATAAATAAACAAAATAAAAAAATAAAATAAATAAAATAAACTAAAATAAAAAAACTGGTTTGCTTGCTTTAAAAAACATCTAACCCTAAAACTAACCCTAAACCTAAACCTAAACAAGGCTGGACTAGCCACAAACCACTAAAGCCCTGACCCTAGGCCTAAACCACTAAACTGAGCCAAACCTGAGCCCTAAACAAACCCTAAACCTAAAAACCTTGACCACAAACCACACCTAAGCCCTAAAACCTAAAAACCTAAACCTAAACAAAATAAAACTTAAAAAAATAAAATAAAAACCTAAACTAAATAAAATAAAAAAATAAATAAAATAAAAACTTGAAATAAAACTAAAACCTAAAACTTAAACTAAACTTAAAGTGAAATAAAATAAAAATATAAACTAAACTAAAATAAAATAATTAAAAACCTAAACTAAACTAAAAAAATTAAATAATCTTAAAATAAAAAACAAAATAAAATCAAACCTAAATGTAAAATAAAAAAAAACGTAAAATAAAATAAAATAGAAACTAAATAAAAACCTAAACCAAAAAATAAACCTAAAAATAAATAAAGAATAAAACCTAAATACAAAACTTAAAAATACCTAAACCTAAAATAAACAAAATAAAATAAATCTAAACCTAAACTAAAATAAAATAAAAATAAAACTAAACTTAAAATAAATAAACAAAAAATAAAATAAAATAAAATAAACTAAAATAAACCTAAACTAAACCAAAAAATAAAACTTAAAAAATAAACTAAAATAAAAAAACTTAAAACATAAACCTAAGAAAATAAAATAAAACAAACTAAACCTAAAAATAAAAAAAACCTAAACTTAAAATTAAATAAAATAAAACTAAATTAAATAAAAAACTAAAAAGTTAAAAAATAAATTAAAAAACTTAAACTAAAATAATAAACATAAAATAAATTAACTAAAATAAAAAAATGAAATAAAATAAAACTAAATAAACTTAAACCTGGTTTACTTAATTTTAAAAAAAATAAACCCAAACTACATTAAATCTGACTATACCTAAAATAAACTAGGCCCTAAACTGACCTAGGCACAAACCTATATACCCTATAAACCCCCTAGCCCTAAAACCTGACCACTGAGCCCTAAACCTAAAATCTCTGAATCCAAATTATCCTAAACCCTAGGCCACTAAAACCTGAGCCCTAAAGGCCCAAACCCTAAGCTAAACTGGTAAACCAACCCAACTGAGCCTAAACACAACCTAGCCCCAAACCCTAGGCCCAAACCCACAGGCCCTGAGCCCTTACCCAAACTAAACCTAAAAAACCTAAACTTAAAATGTGACTAAGACTTAAAATAAAATAAGTAAAAATATAAACCTAAACTAAACTTAAACCTACCTAAAATATAATAAATAATTAAAATAAACTAAAATAAAATAAATAAAACCTAAACTAAACTAAAAAAATAAAATAAAACAGAATAAAAAAAACCTAAATAAAAATAAAATAAAAAAATAAAATAAAAAATAAAATAAAATAAAAAACTACATAAAACCTACATAAAACCTAGAAATAAATAAAAAATAAACCCAAACCCTATAAAAAATAAAACTAAACCTAAAATAAAATAAAATAAACAAAACAAAAATAACTAATAAATAAACTAAATAAATAAACCTAAACCTAAACTACCTAAATAAACTAATCCTAAATTAAACTAAATAAAATAAAATAAAGTAAAAGTAAACCTCAACCTAAAATAAAACATAAAACTATAAAAAAAAAATAAAACATAACTAAAAAAGAAAATAAACATAAACATAAAAAATAAAAAAAATAAAACTAAACCTAAAAATAAAATAAAAAATAAACTAAACTAAAATAAAACATAAACCTAAACTAAACTTAAAATAAACTAAACTAAAATACTAAACTAAAAATAAACTAAAAATAAATAAACTAAAAAAAATAAAATAAAATAAAATAAACTAAAATAAATAAAATAAACTAAATAAACTAAACTTAATGGTTTACTTAATTAAAAAACCCTAAACTCTAAACTAAACCCTAAACCTAAATCCTTAAACCCTAAACCTAAATCTAAACCCTAAACCCAAGAATGGTGAGCGAGAGAACATCCCATCAAGCCCAGGCACTTAGAGGAGGTCTTGGTGGATATGGAGGTTGTGTGGGAGTAGTGGTGGTTATGGAGGAGGAGTAATGGAGGTTATAGCCATGGGCGGGAGGGAGAAAGGGGATATGATGGTGGATCCCTACTCGAGAGGCGGTGGTTGATGGGAACTATAGAAATAGAAGAATGGTCAACGATCTGACGCTACTTATGGAAGTGTGTCTTCTGGTAGAGATGATTCTAGTTATCTAGGGTTTTGATTTGCTCTCATGCTCATTTTTGTCTATGTCTCTTGTGTCTTAAAGAACATGGTGGGTTGATTGATGAAATCGAAAAGAAGAAATGTTGAATTTCAATTTGTTCTTTGTTAAAAAAAAACCAAAAACCCCACCCTAAACTAAACCTAAACCCTAAACCTAAAACATAAACCATAAACCTAAAACCCTAACCACTAAACCCTAAAAATAAAAAAATAAGAAATTTTAAAAATCCTAATGTTAAACCTAAATACTAAAACTAAACTAAACCCACTAAACCTACAACCTGACCCTAAACCTAAACCTCACATACTAAACCCCACTGAGCCAACCACTAAACCAAACCTTGAGCTCACTGAGCCTAAATCTTCCCACCCTAAACCTAAACCCTAACTACACCACTAAAAACTCACAACCTAAAGCTAAACAAAATAAAAATACTAAATCTAAATAAAATAAAATAATAAAATAAGATAATAACTAATCTAAACTCTTCATAAATCTACTTAAATTAAATAAAAATAAAACTAAAATGATTAAATAAAAAACCTCAAATAAACTAAAATAAAATAAACCTAAAGGAAACCTAAACAAATAAATACTAACAAAAATAAAAGATAAAATAAAAAACTAAATAAATAAAACCTAAAAATAAACTAAAATAAAACATAAAATATATAAAAAAAACCTAAACCAAACTAAAAAAAACCTAAAAATAAATAAATAATAAATAAACTAAAAAAATAAACTAAACTAAATAAATAAAACCTAAACCTAAATAAAATAAATAAACCTAAATAGTAAATAAAATAAAATAAACTTAAAATAATGTAAAACTTAAACATAAAAGAATAAAATATAAACTTAAACATAAAACTAAAATAAAAAAATAAAACCTAAACCTAATAAAATAAAATAAAACTAAATTAAAATATAAACATAAACTAAACTAAACTAATTAAACTAAAATAAAACTAAAATAAATAAATAAATATAAAAATAAACCTAAAGAAAATAAAATTTACTAAAATAAAATCTAAACTAAAATAACCAAAACTACACATTTAAAACCCTCCTTGGACCCTAAATCCAAAACTTTAAACCTTAACTCAAACCCAAAACTAAACCCATAAACTGACCCTACCTACCCTAAATCTTAAAACCTCAACCCTAAATTAACCAATCATCCACCCAAAACTACCAATCATGGATTAACCTCATAATCCACCCACCACAAACTAAACTCTGACCCTAAGCTTCCCTAAAGCCTCCACTTCCCTCTAAACCCTAACACCTACCCTAAATCATAAAATCTAAAACCTAAAGTTGAAACCCTAAAATAAAAAAATAAACTGACATAAATAGATTGAAAATTAAATTAAATTAAAACCTAAACTAAACTTAAACTAAACCTAAAAGAAAAATAAAATATAGAAAAAACTAAAATAAAATAAATAAAAACCTAAAATAAAATAAAAAAATTAAATAAACGTAAAAATAAAAATAAAAATAAAATAAACCTAAAATAAAAACTAAATAAAAGCCAAACCTAAAAAATAAACCTAAAATAAAATAAAAATAAAACCCAAACACTACTAAAATAAAAACTAAACCTAGAATAAAGATAAAATAAAACTAAACTAATAAAATAAACTAAAATAAAATAATTTAAACCTAAACTTAAACCTAGAATAAACTAAGCCAAAATCCTAAACTAAATACAATAAAATAAACTATAAGTAAACCTAAACCTAAACTAAAAAAAACCTTAAAATAAACCTAAATTAAAAACCTAAGACCTAAACCCTAAACCCTAAAAAGCTGAAAACATAAATAGAAAATAAATAAAACCTAAAATTAAAATTAATAAAAAAACCAAATCCAAAATAAAATGAAAAAATAAAATAAAGTAAAAACATAAACTTCCTAAACCTAAAAAGAAAATAAAAGAAAAAAAATAAAAATAAACTAAAATAAAATAAATAAAAACCTAAACTAAACTAAAAAAAATATTTAAAATAAAAACTAAACCTAAAATAAAAAATAAACTTAAAATAAATAAAATAAAAACTAAATAAAATCTAAACTAAAAAATAAACCTAAAAATAAAAATAAAACCTAAACCTAAACTAAAACAAAACCTAAACCTAAAATAACAATAATATAACCTAAACTAAGATAAACTAAACTAAAATAAATAAAATTAAAATAAACTAAAGTAAACCTAAACCTGAAATAAACTAAACCTAAATCCTAAACTAAATAAAAAAAAATATAAAAGTAAACCTAAACCTAAACTAAAAAAATTAAACTTAAAAAATAAGTAAAATAAAACTAAAACCTAAACCCTAAACCCAAAAAAAGATAAAATCTAAACCTAAACCTAAAAAAATAAAACAAAATTGAAAGAAAAACTAAACTAAAATATAATAAATAAAACCTAAACTATAAAAAATATAAAACTAAACCTAAAATAAAAATAAAATATATCTAAAATAAAATAAAATAAAACTAAATAAAACTAAACCTAAAAATAATCACAAAATAAAATCTAAAATAAATAAAAATAAAACCTAAACCCTAAACTTAAAAACTAAAACTAAATAATAATAATATAAACCTAAACCTAAACTAAGAAAAACTAAACTAAAAAAAATAAAACCTCAAATCTAAACCTAAAATAAACTAAACTAAACTGAACTAAACTAAATAAAATAAAATAAAGTAAAATAAACTAAACCTACTAAAATAATACCTAAAATAAAACTAAAATAAAAACCTAAAAGCAAAACCTAAAAAAAAATAAAATAAAAGTCTAAACCTAAAATAAGAAATAAAAATTAAAACCTAAAACAAAAATATAAAATAAAAATAAAATTGAACATAAAAATAAACCCAAACCAACAAAATAAGCTAAAATAAATAAACCTAAAATAAATAACCTAAACTAAATAAAAATAAAAATAAACCTAAATTAAATAAAAAAATAAAATAAACTAAAATAAATAAAAAATAAACTAAATAAACTTAAACCTATGAGTTTACTTTATTTATAATAAAGAAATAAATTTTTAAAAAATAAAAATAAATTAAAAAAACCCTAAACCCCAAACCCTAAACCCTAAACCCTAATCCCTAAACCCTAAACACTAAATCCTAAAATCTACAAAACCCAAAACAAATCTAAACCCCAAACCTAAAAAATGTGAAACCTAAAACCTAAACTAAATAAAACTTTAAAAAATAACATAAAAAATAAAATAAAAAATAAAAATAAAATAAAATAAAATAAATAAATAAAACCTAAACTAAATATAAATAAATAAAACCTAAAATATAATAAATAAAATAAAATAAATCTAAAATAAAAAAAATAAAATAAAACAAAATAAATATAAAATATAAATAAAATAAAACCTAAACCTAAAATAAAATAAAAAAAATAAAACCCAAATCTAACCTAAAAATAAAACTAAACCTAAAACTAAAACAAAATAAACAAAATAAGATAAATGTAAACATAAACTTAAAACTAAACTAAAATTAATAAACCTAAACCTAAATCTAAAATAAACTAAACTAAACCTAAAGTAAATAAAATAAATAAATGAAATAAACTTAGCTAAACTAAAAAAAAACCTAAAATAAACCTAAAATAATAACCTAAAACTAAACTTAAAAAAAAAAAAACAAAATAAAACTTAAACTTAAACTTAAAATAAAAATAAAACCTAAACTGAAAAATAAAATAAAATAAAAATAAACAAAATATAAACCTTAAACCAAACTAAACTAAAATAAAAACTAAACTAAAATAAATTAATATAAAAATAAACCTAAAGAAGATAAAAAAAAAATCAAAACTAAAATAAATAAAATAAACTTAAAAAAAACCTAAACCTACCGGTTTACTTAATAAAAAAAAAACCCTAAACCTTAAACCCTAAATCTGTAACCATAAACCCTAACCATAAACCCTAAAACTAACCTTAAACCTTGAACCCTAAAGCTACAACCTTAAACCAGATATAAACCCTAAAACCCAGAAACCCAAACCCCAAACCTACTGACATAATCCTAAACCCAAAACTTTAAACCCTATAAAAAGTAGCTTAACCCAGAACCACAAACCCTAAACTAACCCTAAACCCTAATCTAACCTAAACCTAAACCTACAACAACAAAACAACAAGCCTTAATCCCTAGTGGTTGCTACATGAATCCTAGTCTCCATTGTGTCCTATTATGTGTCAAATTCTCATTTAAATCATATATAAGATCATTTTTATACATCTTAACCAAGTATTTTAGGTCAACCTCTAGCTTTTTAACATAAGGCAAATCTAATGCATCTACTCTCTAATCGGTCTTGACGGTAGGCTTTATGTGGCCAAACCATGGGGCTCTCCCAATCTTATCTACCCAGAGCTACTCCAACTTTTCCCGAATATACTCATTTTGCATTCTATCTCTCAGAGTAAAGCCACTCATCCACCTAAGCATCCTCATCTCTGTAACACTTAACTTAGTCTTATGCTTCTCTTTTTTATTGGCCAACATTCGCACCATAAGTCAGTCATGTCTTACCACCATCTTATAAAATTTTCCCTTATGTTTAAGTGGAACTTTTCTATCACATAATAGGATGCATTCCTCCACTTCAACCATCCAACTTGAATTCTACTAATAACATCTCCATCTATTTCACCATCATTTTTAAACAATAGAGCCTAAATATCAAACGTTCACTCTTATTAATGACTTGTTCACCTAATGTCACAACACTTTATACTAGAACTTCTACAACTAAAATTACACTCCATATATTCAGTTTTAGATCTACTTAAATGAAAACCTTTAGACTCTAGAGTTGACCTCCATAATTCAAGTTTCTCTTGGACTCCCTCTCTAGTCTTATCAATAAGAAGAATGTCATCGAAAAGCATACCAAGGTACATCTCCTTGTAAATGCCTAGTAAGAACATCCATAACTAAAGTAAATAAGATAAGGACTTAAAGTGGATCCTTGATGTAATCCAACTGAAATAGGAAAATATTTTGTCAATCCTCCTTATGTTTGGACACAAGTAATAGCTCTAGTATGCATATCCTTAATGACTTGAATATAACCAATATTAACTCTTTTATGTCCTAGAACTCTCCAAAGAACATCTCTTGAAACTTTATCATAAGCTTTCTCTAAATCAATAAATATCATATGTAGATCCTCCTTACTTTCTCTATGCTTCTCCATCAAACCCCTTAACAAATGTATAGCATCCATAGTAGATCTACCGGACATGAAACCAAAGCGATTGTGAGAAACTTACGTATCGTCTATGCTCAATTACTCTCTCCCATAATTTTAATGTATGGCACATTAACTTAATTCCTCTATAATTTGCACACTCTTGTGCATCACCTTTATTCTTAAATATAGGAACCAACAAACTCTTTCTCCACTCATTTGGCATCTTTTAGTCTTTAAAATGACATTAAAAGATTTGTAAGCCAAGAAATTCCTTGATCTCTAAACATTTCCACACTTCTATTGGAATATTAGGTCCTCTTGCTTTTCCACATTTCATTTTCTTTAAAGCTTCACTAACTTCAGTTACTAATATGATAAAATGAAATTCTCTATTTTTTTTATTTAGGGATTAGGTTACTAAAATCAATCATACTTTCATATCCTTCATTGAAAATTTTATCAATATACTTCATCCACCTATTTTCAATATCCTTTTCTAAAAAAATCATTTTATTATTTTCATCCTTAATACACCTCACTTGAACTATGTATTTACTTCTCGTAGCTCTTTGGTTGGCTAACTTATACATACATCTTAAACCTCCTTTGGTATCTAATCTATTGTATTAATCACTAAAAGCTAAATTTTTTGTATCATATACTACTTTCTTAGAATCTCAGGCCACTTTATATCTTTCCCAATTCTCTGAGTTTTTACATCTAAACCAAGTTTTATAACAATATTTCTTATTTTTTTGTCTTTTCTTGCGACTCCACCACCAACTATTCTTATTAAAGGAAGCTTTTCCTTTTGATTCTCCAAGCACATCTTTAGCAACTTGCTTAATTTTACTTGCTATTTTTCCCACATAATGTTAGCTTCCTCATGAACATCCCAAATTCTAATCTCTTATAGCTTGCTCTTAAAATATTTTTATTTGTGTTCTTTAAGTGTCCCCATCTAATTCTAGGACAATAATTTGGTTTATTTTTTCTCTTACAACCTTTCATCTTAAAATCTAAAACTAACAATCGATGTTGGGTACTTAGATTTTCACTTGGAATGACCTTACAATCTTTACAATCAAAACGATCTATTTTTCTAATCAGAAAATAATCAATCTCTATTTTACTAGATCCATTTTTATAAGTAATAATATGTTCATCTCTTTTCTTAAATAAAGTGTTAGCAACTACAAAATCATAAGCTAAAGCAAAATCTAATATAGTCCTACCTTCTTCATTAGTCACTCAAAATCCTTAACCACCATGAATACTTTTAAAATCTTACCACTCTACCAACATGTCCATTTAAATCTCCTCCAATAAATACTTTTTCTTCAAGGTGTATTTTTTGTATTAATCCCTCTAATTCATTCCAAAATATTTCTTTTGTGCTTACCTCCAAACCTACTTGAGGAGCACAGACACTTATAACATTGATAATCTTAGTATCAACAATAATCTTTAAAGCTATAATTCTATCTCCACATCTATTATTATTTATAACATTATCCTTCAAACTTTTATCTATAATCACACCTACACCATTTCAAGTTTGACTTTAACTTGAATACCAAAGTTTAAAACCTAAACTATCAATCTCCTTAGCCTTCTCCCCAACCAATTTAGTTTCTTAAACACATAAAATATTTATCTTTCTATGAACCATAATATCTATTAATTCCATTAATTTACAGAGCTATATTCCAAGATCTAACCTAATTCTAGTTTCATGGACTAACTTCTTTGCCATCCATAATGTGGGAACCCTTGCTTATTTAACCTTGCACCGGGCGTCTGTGCTCTAGCACATTTTCACGTATTCAAACCATCTGATGTGCTTCCAGGATGCCTAACATTAACACAATGATTTAAAGGATTCATGTCATGATTATTTCGACAAGTTTTCTGTTTGTGACTACTAGCATAGCTCCACTTTTCACATCCATACTTGGGACCGGCAATGGTAGTGTTAATTTTTAAACCCTAAACTCTAAACTTTGAAAATCTTAAACCCTAAAGCTTAAACACTTAACCCAAAACCCTAAACCCTAAACCCTAACCCAAAACTCTCTAAACTCTAAAAACCCAAAACCCTAAACCACAAACCTACCCTAAACCACTAAACCCTAAACCTAAAACCTAAAACCTAAAAGTAAATAAACCTAAACATAAATAAATAAACAAAAATCTAAATAAAATAAAATAATAAAATAAAATAAAACATAAACTAAATAAACTAACTTAAAATAAAATAAAATAAAATAGAATAAATAAAAACCTAAACTAAACTAAAAATATATAAAATAAACCAAAGAATAAAAAACCTAAATATAATAAAAACTAAATGTAAAATAAAAATAAAATAAACCAAAATAATACAAAAAACTAAATAAAACATAAACCCAAAAATAAACCTAAAATGTAGAAATAAATAAAATAAATCCCAAACCCTAAACTACAAATATAAAATAAACCTAAATATAAATAAGATAAACAAAATAAAATAAACCTAAACTAAAATAAAATAAACTTAAAAATTAAAAGCTAAACTAAACCTAAAATAACTAAATCCTAAACTAAATAAAATAAAATAAAATAAAATAAACCTAAACCTAAACTAAAAAAAATAAAACATTAACAAAATAAAATAAAAATAAAACTAAACTAAAAAATAAACTAAACTAAAATAAAAATAAAATAAATAAACATAAAATAAATAAAATAAAACTAAATAAAAAATAAACCTAAATAAAAATAAACTAAAATAAATAATAAATAAATAAAATAAACAAAACCAACAAGGTTTACTAAATTTAAAACAACAATTTTAAAATAAATAAAACAAATAAAAAATTGTAAATCCTAAACCACAAAACCAAAATCTAGACCCTACCCTAAACAACCTCAATCCCTAAACTCTAAATCTATGTAAACTTAAAACCCTAAACCTGAATCTGCAATACAACCTAAAACACAAATACACCCCAAACCCTAGCTGACCACAAACCACAAAACCTAAACTAAACAAAATAAATAAATAAATAAACATAAACCTAAATAAATAAAAAATAAAACAAAATGAAGCTAAACTAAAACCTAAACCTAAACTAAATCTAAAATAAAATAAAATAAAAAAAAATAAAACTAAACTAAAATAAAATATATAAAAAACCTAAACTAAGTATAAAATAAAATAAACCTAAAATAAAACCTAAATAAATTAATAAATAAATGTAAAATAAAATAAAATAAACATAAAATAAAAATAAAATAAAAAACTAAAATAAAACCATAAAAATAAATAAAACCCAAATCTATCTTAAAAATAAAAAGAAACTAAACTTAAAATAAAAATAAAATAAATGTATACTAATAAAATAAACTTAACTAAAATAAATAAAACATAAACCTAAACCTAAAATAAACTAAACCTAACCCTAAACTAAAATAAACTAAAAATAAACCTAAACCTAAACTAAAAAAATAAAACTAAAATAAACCTAAATAAAAAAAACACAAACTAAAAATAAAATAAAACTATAAACCTCAAAATAAAAAAATAAAACCTAAAACTAAAAAATAAAATAAAAATAAAACTAAACAAATAAACATAAACCTAAGCCTTAAAATAAATTAAAACAAAATAGATAAACTAAAATAAATAAATCGGTAATTAAAATTTAAAATAAACTAAATAAAATTTAAATAAATAAAATAAATTAAATAAACTTAACCTTCTTGCTTAAAACCCTAAACCCTAAACCATTAACTAAATAGAACTACTGACAAACCAACTAGATCCTGAATCTGGAGCTCTGACTCCAGACCACTGGGCCCTGGCTGACAGGCCTCCACTGAGTCCTGGGCCCAGCCACTGACCTGATCCTATCATGATCCTAGCCAAAACTGGGCCTGAGGCTGCCACTGGGCCACAAATACAACCACAGGCCACTGACCCACCACTGACTGACCTGGGCCCTGATCTCAGGCCACAAGCTCAGGCCAAATAAGCCCAGGCACTGGGCCCCTGGCCACACCCTGACCTGAGCCCAACCCTAAGACCACACAAACCCACAAGCCTGGGCTGGGCCACAAACCCTGAGCTAATTGAGACCACACCCACCCTAAAAACTAAAATAAAATATATAATAAAACTGACCTAAAATAAATTAAAGAAAATTTAGGCCAACTGAACTAAAACCTAAACTACTAAAATAAAATTAAAAAAAAAAATAAACTAGGATAAAATAAAGAAAGCTAACTAAAACAAATAAAATAAACTTGGATTAAACTTTAATAAAGAAAACTAAACATAAAATAAAATAAAATAATGCTAAAATAAAATATAGTAAAACCTAACCTAAAAATAAACCTAAAGATAAAACCTAAAAATAAATAAAATAAATCTTAAACCACTAAAACCAAACATAAAATATAAAATAAAATAAATTAAATAAACATAAACCTAAACTAAGACTAAACTAAAATAAATAAAACCTAAGCCTACTAAAATAAACTAAACTAAACCTAAACCTAAACTAAATAAAAATGAACTAAAATAAACTACCCAAAGTAAAATAAAACTTACAAAATACCAAATAAAACCTAAAACCTAAACCTAGAAAAATGTTAAAAAACCTAAACCTAAACCTCAAAGTATAAAGATATAACATAAACTAATAAAATAAAAGAAACTCAACTAAAAATAAACTTAAACCTAAATCTAATGAAGTGGTAACATAAAACCCTAACTAAATAAAATAAAATAAACCTAAATAAAAATTAAAAAAAATAAACTAAACTAAAGATATCTAAATAAACTACTGGTTTACATAATTTACAAAACCCTAAACTCAAATCTCAACTAAACCATACAAAACTAACCCTACCAAAAAACCCTAAACCCTAATCTTAAACCCAAAACCCTAAAAGCATAAACCCTAAAACCCTAAACCCTAAACCTTCAACCCCAAACCCTAAACCTAAAACAAAAGTAACTAAATAAATTAAAAAATTAACATAAACCCTAAAGCCTAATAAACTAAACTAGCTAAACCCAGAATAAAAAACCTTGTGGCGGGAACATTACGGTCAACTAGGCTAAGTCTAGATATGGATGAAGAGGTGAAGGCAGAGGCGATTGTTCTCGCTATGGCGGTAGGGGATCTGGAGGTGCTGGTGGATATTAAGGTGGTGATCGGAGAAGTGGTGGTTAAGGAGGCGGGAGTAGCGATGGAGGTTACATTCGTCGTGGTGGCAGAGGTACAGATCAGGGATTTGATTGCGGATCCTGCTACTCGAGAGGTCAGGGTGGTTTTGATGGGAACTGGAGGAATTGAAGAATGGCTAATTTGATCTGCTGCTTATGGAACTTCGTCTATACGGTAGAGACAGTTCTAGTTTTTTAGGGTTTTTGATTTACTCTATGCATGTTGATTTTTGATATATGTCATCACTTATGTCTTAGAAAACATGGTGTGTTACTCTTGGTTAATCTAATTAAAAAGAAGAAATGTTGAATCTTAATTGGATCTCTATTATAAAAAAAAAATAAAAGCCCTAAAACATGAACCCTACACCTAAAACCTAAACCATATACCTAAACCACGAAATCAGTAAACCCTAAATCTAAAACAAATCCTAAACCACAAACCCCAAACCCTAAAACCTAAACCCTATACCACTAAATCTTAAACCACAAACCCCCCAAACTAACCCTAAAATTAACCTAAACCCTAAATCCAAAATATACAACCCTAAACCCTAAAAAATTGTATATTGTAGACCCTAAACCCTAAACTAAGCTTAAACTTAAACCTTAAATCCTAAACAACCACTACTAATCCTGACCATAATCCCTAAACACAAAAATACTGATCCATAAACTGAGCCTTAAAACCACAAACCAAAGCTGAGCCCTATAACCATAAACTAGGTGACCACTGAGCCACACTCTAGTCCTAATTGGACCATGGGTTTAAACCTACCACTGAGCCATAAACACCTGAGCCCTACCACAAGATCCTGAACAAGACACTGACTCTGCACTGAGCCCCGTTAACAGGCGTGACACTAAATAAAACCTATATAAAATAAATAAATAAACTAAACTAAATATATTAAAATTAAAGAGCCTAAGAGCCAAAACCTACTTAAAATAAAATTAAAAAAATAAAATAAAACTAAGATAATTAAAGAAAGAACTAAAACTAAAGTAAAATAAACTTAAGAATAAAAACCTTAATAAAATAAAACTAAACATAAAATAAAAATAAAATAAATAAAATAAAATATAGTAAACCTACACTAAAATAAGCGAAAAAATAAAACCTAAAATAAATAAAATCTTAAACCTAAACACAAAAAAACCTAAACCTAAAATATAAATAAAACAAATAAAATTAAATAAACATAAACTAAACTAAATTAAGATAAATAAAACCTAAATAAACTAAAATAAAAGATAAAATGGAAAAAATAAAATAAACATAAACTAAAAATAAAACTTAAAATAAACCAAATAAAAATAAAACTAAACTGAAAATATTATAAAACTAAACTTAAACCTCAAAAAATATAAGCCTAAAAATAAAATAAAATTAAACTCAGTAAAAATAAACTTACCTAAACTAAGCTTAATAGTAAATAAAATAAATCCAAAAATAAAATAAAATAAAATAAACCTAAATAAAAATTTAAAATAAAATAATCTAAAATAAAATAATAAACTAAATAAACTAAACTTACCGGTTTACATAATTTACAAAAATAAGCTAAACCCAAATCAAAACTAAACCATAAACCCAGTAACCTAAACCAAACCTAGACCACCAAACCTAAACCACAAAATCCAAAACCAATCACTGATGTAAACCTAAACCCACAAAAGCATAAAAAACTCACAAACCTAAACCCACTGAAACAAACCCCAAACCAAAACTTAAAATAAAGTAACTAAATAAATTAAAAAATAAACATAAACCCTAAAACTAATAAACTAAACTAAACCTAAGAATATGCAAAACCACGATGGTAGGAACATTACGGTCAACTAGACTCGGTCAGACCAAATGAGTTCTCTTTGCTCATATGGATTTTTTTTGTTGATTTTTTGGTTTCTCGTTAGAACTACGTCCTTCATTATTGTAATAGTTAGGGGGTTTATCTCTTTAGGATTTATTATAGCTCTTTGAGCATTAGCTTAGAGATTTACCCTCTAAGGACTTTGTACTTTTCTTTGTGATAATAAAATTTCTCTAAACCCAAAACCCTAAACCCTAAAACCCAAACCCTAAACCACTACCACACAACCTATAACCTTAAACCCTAAACCTAAACCATTAACCTTAATCCCAAAATCTAGAACCCTAAACCCTAAACCATAAAACCTACAACTAACCCTAAACCCTAAACCTTAACAAAACTAAAAAAAATAAAACTAAATAAAATAATAAAATAAAACTTAAACCTAAATAATAAAAATAAAATAAAATAAAATAAAATAAAATAAAACCTAAACTAAAATAACCTAAACCTAAACTTAAATGTAAAAATAAAATAAAATAAAAAATAAAAACAAAACTAAAATAAAATAAATAAAAGCCTAAATTAAACTAAAAAAAATAAACCTAAAAATAAAATGCCTAAATAAAATAAAAACTAAACATATAATAAAAATAAAATAAACCTAAAAAAATAAAAACTAAACTAACTAAAAACCTAAACCTGAAAAATAAACATAAAATTAACAAAAAATAAAACCTAAAATAAAACTAAAAAATAACTTAAATCTAAAATAAATAAAATAAACTTAAACCTAAAAGTAAAATAAATTAAACTAAAATAAATAAAACCTAAACATTAACCTAAACTAAAATAAACTAAACCCTAAACTAAAAATAAAATAAAGTAAAAAAACTTAAACACAAAATAAAAACTAAAACATAAAAAGAAGCCTAAAATAAAAAAAAGATAAAAAAAAAAAAATGAACCTAAAATGAAAATAAAACCTAAAATAAATAAAATAAACATAAACTAAACTAGATAAACTAAATAAATAAAATAAACTAAAATAAATTAAATTAATTAAATAAACTAAAATAAACCTACCATTTTGCTTGTTTAAAAAACCCACCTACCCTAAATCATACCACTACCCTAAACCACACCTTATGACCCCAACATTAAACCATAAAAAGATAAACTCCTAACTGAGCCCTCATCATAAAAAACCCTGATCAGACTGAACTGAGCCTGAGCCACAAAACTAGGCCACTCTGACCCTACCACTGACACTCCTTGATTCTAAGCCACACAAAACCCTAGACCCTAACCACAACCCACTGCCCTCCCAAACCCTAAACCCTACCCTACCCTGACCTAAACTCAAACCCTAAATAAAAACCTTAAAACCCTAAACACTAAACCCCAAACCCTAAACCTTAAAATAAAACTAACCCTAACACAAACCCTATATAAGACTATTGTAACAAATAAATTAAAAATAAACATAAACCCTAAAACTAATATGCCAACCCACAGAATCGTGAGACTTGATGACATGGACATCATCGTCAACCAGACTTAGTCTAGATCTGGTGGTGGAGGCGCAGGCGATGGTGGAAGTCATTCCTATGATGGTGGGGGATCTGGAGGTGATGGTGGATATAGACATGGTGGTCGAAGCTGTGGTGATTATGGCGGTAGGAGCAGCGATGGAGGTTACGTTTGTGGTGGTTGCAGAGGGAGAGATCTGGGATATGATGGTGGATCCTGCTACTCGAGAGGCCGAGGTGGTTCTGATGGGAACTAGAGAAACTAACGAATGGGCAAGTTAGTTATCTAAGAATTTTGATTTTCTCTATGCGTGCTCATTTTTCATCTATGTCATCGATTGTGTCTTAGAAAACTTGATGTGTTACTTGGTTGATGAAATCGAAAAGATGTGTTGAATCTGAATTTGCTCTTTGTTAAAAAAAAACTAAAATCTCTAAACCCCAAACTAAAACCTGAATCCTAGACCTAAAACCTAAACACTAAACCCTAAATCCTAAACCCTAAAAACCCTACACCTTAAACCCTAAACTCTAAAAATAAAAACCCTAAACCCTAAACCCCAAAACCTAAACCTTAAACCCTAAACCCTAAAAAGCTAAAAACCTAAACCTAAACTAAATAAAACATGAAAATAAAGTAAAAAAAAATAAACCAAAATAAAATAAGATAATAATATAAAATAAAAACTTAAACTAAAACCTAAACTTAAACTTAAATCTAAACCTAAACCTAAAAAGGAAATAAAATAAAAAAAATAAAAACTAAACTAAAATAAAGAAAATAAAAACCTAAACTAAACTAAAAAAAATAAAAAACCTAAATAAAATAAAAATAAAATAAACCTAAAATAAAATAAAATAAAAACTAAATAAAAACCTAAAACTAAAAAATAACCTAAAATGAAACCTAAACATAAATAAAAATAAACCTAAACAAAAATAAACTAAACTAAAATAAATAAACTAAACCTAAAATAAACTAAACCTAATCCTAAACATAAACCCAATAAATTAATAACTAAAATAAACCAAACCTACACTAAAAGTAAAAAAATAAACCTCAAATAAAACCCAAACCTAAAATAAGATAAAATAAAAAAACCTAAACATAATCTTAAAATAAAATGAAACCAAACCTATAAAATAAAATAAAAAAAATTAAACTCAAAACTAAACATAAACTTAAAGATAAAACTCTAAACTAAAATAAGTAAACCAAAATAAATAAACTAAACTAAATAAAAATAAAAATAAAATAAATATAATAAATAAAATAAACTAAATAAACTAAACTTGTGGGTTTGCTTCATTTAAGACAAAAACACCCAGGCCAAACCTGAGCCCTAAACCCTAAACCCTACCACTAACCCCAAACTAACTAAACCACAACCTGAGCTGAACCCACAAACCCTAAACTAACATGACCTAAACTAGGCCCTAAACCAAACCCTAAAACCCTAAACCCTAAACCATAAACCTTACCACAAAAAAAAAAACCCTACCTCAGACCCTAAACCCTAAAAATATAAAACAAAACCAAAGCTAAACTAAAAATCTTAAAATAAATAAATAAACTAAACCTAAAATAAAATAAAAAAAATAAAATAAAATGAAACCTAAACTAAAAACTAATTGGATCCTAAACCTAAACTTAAAAAATAAAATAAAACCAAAATAAATTAAAATAATAAAACTTAAATTAAAAAATAAAATAAATATAAAATGAATAACCTAAAATAAAATAAAACTAAATGTAAAATAAAATAAAATAAACCTAAAATTATATATGCTAAATAAAACCTAAAACCTAAAATAATAAAAAATAAAAAAGAAAACTAAACCTAACATAAACAAAATAAAATGGCTAAACCTAAAGAAAATAAAATAAAAAATAAACCTAAATAAAATTAAAATTAAAATAAACTAAAATAGATAAAAATAAACTAATTAAATAAATAAACCTAAAACAGTTTACTAAATAAAAAAAACCTAACCCTACAAACCTAAATCCAAATACAAACCCTAAACCCTAAATCTAAACCATAAAATAAACCCTAAAACTAACATCCTAAACTCACTAGACCCTAAAAAACCTACTAACCACTGAGCCAAAACCTATGCCCAAACCCTAAACTACCCTAAACCTGAGCCACAAACCCTAGCCAAAACCAAACCCTACCCTAACCCACACCAGGCCTTAAAGCTGACATGGACAATAAACCCTAAACCCTGACACTTAACCTAGGCCCAGCCAAACCTAAACCCTAGACCCTAAATGCTGACCTGACCATAAAGCCTAAACTGACTATAAAACCTAGGCCCTAAACATCATCAAACCTAAACCTTAACTAAATAAAACATAATAATAAATAAAAAACCTAAACCTAAATATAAAATAAAATCTAAACTAAAACTTAAACCTAAATAAAAAAAAATGAAAAGAAAAGTAAAGAAAACTTAAATAAAATAAATAAAACTATACTAAACTAAGAAATAAAATAAAACTATGGATAAAACCTAAATAAAATAAAACTAAATATAAAATAAATATAATATAAACCTAAAATGAGATAAAATTAAAAGGAAATAAAGCCTAAACCTAAAATAAACCAAAAAATAAAAATGAAATAAATAAAATAAATCTAAACCAGAAAAACCTAAACCTAAAATAAAAAAATAAAAAAAAATGAAATAAACCTAAACATAAATATAAAACTATAAATAAATAAACTAAACTAACCTAAATAAAAAATACTAAACTAAAAAATAAAATAAAATAAACTAAAAAAAAAAAAAAAAAATAAAATAAAACTTAAAAAATAAACCTAAATAAAACCTAAACTAACCCTAAAAAAATAAAATAAAACTAAACCTAAACTTAAAATAAAACTAAAGCGTACCTAAAACATAAAATAAAATAAAACTCAACTAAAAAAAAACATAAACCTAAAAAATAAACTAAAATAAAAAACCTAAACTAAAATAAATAAACCTAAAATAAATTAACATAACTAAATAAAATAAAAATAAATCTAAATAAAATAAAAATAAAATAAACTCAAATAAATAAAAAAGTAAACATAATAAACTAAATTAACATAAACCAACAAGTTTACTTAATTTAAAAAAAAAACCCTAAACCCTAAATCCTAAACCACACCACAACCCTATAACCCTAAACCCTAAGAATGTAGAAATGGTGGAAACATCACCATCATCAGGCTCTCTAGATCTAGTAGTGGAAATGAAGGTAGAGGCGGCGGTTATCGCAGTGGTGGTGGGGGATCTGGAGATATTGGTGGATATAGAGGTGGTGGTCAGAGCAGTGGTGGTTATGGAGGTGGGAGGAGCGATAGAGGTTACAACCATGGTGGTGGGGGAGGGAGAGATCAGGGATATGATGGTGGATCCGCTACTCGAGAGGCAGGGGTGGTTCTGATAAGAACTGGATAAATTGAAGAATGGCTGATCAGATCTATTGCTTTTGGAACTGTCTTTATAGTAGAGACATTTCTATTTATTTAGGGTTTTTGATTTGATCTATGGGTGCTCATTTTTGATCTATGTCATCACTTATGTCTTAGAAAACTTGGAGTGCTACTTGGTTGATGAAATCGAAAAGAAGAAATGTTGAATTTGAATTTTTTCTCCATTAAAAAACCTTAAACCCTAAACCCTAAATCCTAAAGAAAAACTTAAACCCAAAACCTAAAACCTAAACCCTAAACCCTAAACCCCAAAAACCCTAACCCAAAACACTAAACCCTAAACCCTAAATCTTAAACCCTAAATTATAAAGCCTAAATCTTAAACCTTAAATCCTAAATCCTAAAACCCTAAACCTTAAACCTTAAACCCTAAAACCATAAATCCTAAACCTTAAAACCTACAACCTTAAACCCTAAACCATAAACCTGCAACCCTAAACCCTAAACCTTTAACCCTAAACTAACCCTAAACCCTAAACCTTAAACTCTAAACTAACCCTAAACCCTAAACCCTAAACCCTAAACTAACCCTAAACCTTAAACCTATACCTAAACTTTGAATAAAGATGTCTTTAGGAGTAGATCTAAAGATTGACCTAATCCTAATATAATTATGGTAGCTAATAAAAATTTCTTCCCTTGACTATTAGAGATTTGAATTCCCTAAACCATAACTCTAAATCATATTATAATACCGTATATTATAGTATAATGTAGAATCATATATTTGAGCATGTAGTGATGTATTTTTGGATGTTATAAGATGTTTTGAAATATTTTAGTATATTATGGTATTGTGCCTTATTGTCTCTATTAATATAAATCATAAAAATATTTATTTAATAAATCAGATGATGAAATTTGTTAAATTTGAAGTGGGAATTAGGTTGTAGTACCAAAGGTGTGCTACACCACTTGTAGTCTAAAAAGTAAGATTTAATGTTCAAAATAAATATTATATGTTCTAGCATAGTTCAACATCATATATCATAATATATTGTTCTGTGCATTTTAAATTCTTTTAGTATTTTACAATCATGCAGTTAAGCCTACACTAGCATTATTTATAAAATGTTGATTTAGACTTTAAAATGCTGGAATTTGGCCAAATTCATAATAAGTGGAACATGGCATCATAATATATTATTTAAATTCAAAATATGTGAGTGATATGACTAAAATATATAGTTTTTTATTATTTAGACTAATTTTATAACTTTTTATTTTAAGCAATCCCTTATGATATGATATGCAATATAATATAATATAATATGTTATAGTGTATTATAATATAGTATGTCATAACATAGTGTAGCATCAGGCATTATAGCATGCTATTGTGTATTACTACTTATTGTTTAGCATATTTTAGTTTGTTATAGTATAATGTAGTAGAGTTTGTACTGGTATAATTTATAGAAATATTGATTTATACACTAAGATGATGGGATTTGCCCAAATTTAAGGTAAGCTTTAGGGAACATCATTAGGGGTGTGCTATGGTGTGTCATTTAATCAAAAGTATGGAATTTTTGCATATAAAATAAATGTTCAATTTTCAACCAAATTTTATAAATTTTTTGCTTAAAGTGATTTATTTTAAGGTGTAATGTAAGATAATATATTATATGAAAGCATATTAAAATATAATGTACATAACAATATAACTTCACATATATATGAAGTTGGTGGTGTGTTACTAAATGTTATTATACATTTTAGTATGTTTTACTTTTTGGGTCAAAACTCACAAAAATGTTAATTTGAAGGTTGAGATGGAAAGATTTGGCCAAATTCATGGCACACAACATGAGGCAACACCAAAATTATGCCATTTTGTACCATTTCTAATAGAAAAATAATAATTTTACATCTAAAATGAACATTATTCATATTTAGAGAAAATTTTATAATTTGTTCCTTTTAAGTGATTCTAAAGAAGTGTAATGTTAGACAATATATTTTATTATAGCAAATTATAATATAACATCATATATTATAATATAATATAGTGTGTTAATTCACACTATAATATGCTTAGCATGATATTGTATAGTTAGTTTGATCTTGCACCATCAAAAATCATAAAATGTTGATTACAATGTTAGGATAATGTAATTTGAATGAATACATTAGTAGGCTTTTGGCTGATGTATTAAAGGTGTGCATAAGATAAGAAATAAGATTTGATGAGAATTCCATGTTAAGGATATGGAGGTAGATTCGCTAGGGGATCAAACATGCATTGGACATGACATATGAGGGGTCTATGTCGACGACATAGAAGAGCAAAAGTTACTATGGATAAGAAGATCTGTTGGGGATAAGAATTTATAATTCACCGGGGATTAAGATTGAATCAACTTTAATTTATTTTATTTTAATTGATGTGTAGGCATATTTGCTAGAGATATGGGCTCGAGTCTGCTGGGGATTTGGTATATGAACCTTCCACTAGGGAAGCAAGTTAAGGGTATCCATTGGGGATTGGGATTTGAGTTTGATTTCATATGTATCCACTAGGGATAAGAGTTTGGTTGGATTTCTTTGATTTAGGCTCTACTAGGGAGTTATTTAATTTGGCTCCATTGGGAAGTTGGTTTTGAATTTTATTTGTTTGCTTGACTTATTTATATATGATTTTGGGCTACATTGGGGAGAAGGGTGTGATTTAACTCCACTAGGGAAAATAAGATTGGGTTTAATTTAAGATGTATGGACCCTATCTGTGCATGATGGACCCACTGAGAAGGGGTTATATCAGCCTTGACCTAGCTCAGGTTTACAAATCCAAAGGGATAGTTTATCGGCTATGGGGTAGAGCTACCCAACCAAAGGGGTTGCCTTTCAATGTGCAACAATTATGTTAAGAAGAAGGTGTAGCAGACTTACATCTTCCAAAGTGAGGAACAACCGCTAGGGTGACATGTTGGATGCACAATAAATTGAACTTGACCTAGGGTGACTACTTAGTGAATGCCGCTGGGGACTTATGTCAACTGAAAAGTAGTCAAGATTAATTTTATCTTAATTTCATTTGGTTTGATATGGTTTGTTTACTTTAGTTTGATTTTGAATTGAGGGAATATTCATTGGGGATGTGAGCTCAGTAAAATTTGAAAGATTTAATTTATGGACCATGATGGTGTGCGATGGACCCACTAAGAAGGGGCAATATAGGACTTATCCTATCTCAGATTTACAAATCCAAAGGGATAGTCTACTGGCCCTAGGGTAGAGCTAGCCAACCTAAGGGGTTACCTTTTGGTGTGCAATGGCTGTGCTAGAAAGAAGGTGGGGTAGACTTAAATATTCTAAAGTGGGGAACAATCGCTAGGGTGGCCTTTTAGTAGCACAATAAATCAAACCCAACCTAGGGGTGACTATTGAGTGAATTTTGTTAGGGACTTATATAAACTCATGAGTAGTCAAGTGAATTATATAGGGAGTTATGCTGACACTGCCCTAAAAATAGGTTATCTGCATGGGAAAAGGTACCGCTATGGGTGTCCTCCTAATTCACAAGTGAATTTATATTTTATTTATATATTTATATGGACCCTGTTGGTGTGCGAGGGACCACACTAAGAAGGGGCAATGTCAGCCTTGACCTATCTTAGATTTATTGAACCAAGAGGAGAATGCGCACATCTGATTCTCCAACCATGGGGTGGTTCTAAAAGGGGAACTATCTAATTTGATACTAACTTAAGTAGTGTCTAAATGGGGTCGCAAAGAATGTGATCCAAATATAGTGCCCACAGGGGAGGTGCTCCTAAGGGAGTTATCCTGAGCCTTGGAAAAGTAAGCCTATAGTGGTACGGTGGCTAACTCAAGGAGAAAGCATAGCAGACTTACATTTTCCATGAGTGGTGCATCCTAAGGTGCAAAAACCAACCAACCTATTGTGTATCCATCAGCATGAGTGGTGTATCCATCAGCATAGTGAGAACCAACCAACCTAAGGTGCCCACGCATGATCAATCTAGAAAGAAAGCGTAGGCTTATAACTTTCAAGTGGAACTGATCTTCGTGGATAGTCTATCATCGGTGAGACAGATGCTATCTGACCTAGAGCGACTACTAAGTGGGAAGCCTCGAGGAAGGGCTGGATGTAGACTTGAAGCAGTTAGGAGGGAAGGAGTTGGTAGGGGACTTATCCTAAACCTTAAATATACTTGACCCAGTTAGTCCACGAAGGCTAATCCAATAAGAAAGCATAGTAGACTCGCATCCTCTTAAATGAAGTAAACATGAGGTAGGTTATCGGCCATGCAATATGGCTTATCAAACTAACAAGTGCTCATTGATGTGCAGTGGCCAAGTAAATAAGGATAGCATAGCAGACTTCCATCTTCCAAAGCAAGAAAACCACTAGGATGACAAACAAGCAGGGTAGCATGTCATCCTAACCTAGAGCAGCTACTGAGTGAGTGTCGCTAGGGGAATTTTCTTAACTCAGAGTAGCCTAAGACAAAATATATGGGTTTGTTTTATATATTTGTGTGTAGTTTTGTGTGTTTGTCAGGTGATGAAGGACACCGTCAATTCCTTACACCTCTAAACACACACATCATGGTGAATTCAAAATAAGAATACTTTTAACATGGAAGAGATTGAAGTCGAGATGGAATTTTCATTGATGATAATTATCTTCAAACATGATTTATAATATTTCTTTAAGTATAGCCCATTGATTGGAAGCATTGGGCTCTCTCCTTTGATTAATAAGGATAAGATCCTCTTGGTAGCCATCTTTATGCAAAGGACCTTCCAGTGGGTTCAAACTTGCCTCCCATCTTATCATGGGCAATAATTAGTCTCTTTATAACTAAAATAAGCTCTCCTATTTGAAAAGCTCTAGGACAGACCAACTTGTTATGAGATTGAATTATTTTAGCTTTGTATAACTTCAGATTTTGACATGCCTGTAGGATTCTCTCCTCCAAACCTTCAAAATCTTCTAACCATAACTTGGTGTTTTACTTTGTTGTGATCTTGCTACCCACAGCTATCCTTAGTGATGGGAGTTGGACTTCTAATGGTAGAATGGCTTCATACCCATGCACTAAATAGAAAGGAGTATACTAAGTTGGAGTTCTATTTGTGGTGTGGTAGGCCCACAAGGCTTCAACTAACTACTCATGGCCCTGTCGCTTGTTATTGTCGAGTGTCTTCTTTTGTATTTGGATGAGAGTTTTTTTAATGGCTTTTACTAAGCCATTTTCCCTCAGGTAGTTGATGGTAGAATATCTCCAATCTATGTTGTGTTTTCAGGCAAAGTTGTTGATCTTGATGCTCTTGAATGCAGTACCATTATCAGATATAATTCATCGAGGCACTCCAAACCTATATACGATATGGTTCCTAAAACAGAGCACATGTGTTGAGTTGTGAGCTCTCGAGCCAAATTGCCTTGCCATTTGGAAAAGTAGTCGATGCACTAAGATGAACCGATGATCCTAGAAGATGGAGGATCAATCGGACCCACTGTACACCTAACACTTGAACCACATTATATTTTACATTGGTGGAATCACCTAGCTATATCCATGCAATCTTTGATCATCGATACCCAATAGTATCCTAGTCTCTTGATCTTGGCTTTCATCTTTGGACCAAATTGGTTGGCTCCATATAATCCTGAGTGTACCTAGATCATGATCTTATGGGATTCATGTTTATCTAAACAACATAACCACACATGATGAAAGGACTGGCAGTACAAGACACCATCCATAAGAGCATAGGAAAGTATTCTCTACTTTATTTGATGGGCTTGGGACTTCTCTTAAGGTAGTTTGCCTTTATTTAGGTAATCCATGAATGGTTGCCTCCAATCTAACTCCTCATCCTTCTTGGCAATGCCAACCCTTCAAGAGTACTTTTGATGAGTTCAATATCAATAAAGGATATGACTTATTTATTTTGGACCTTTATTGATATGGACTCATCCTTCATACATGCCAACTCTTTGGAAAGCTTGGCTAAAGATAAGCTGTAGTGTTCTCTCCTCGAGGAATCTTATAAATAGTAACCTCTGAGATTTGGGCCAACAACTCCATGGTGTACTTATGGTAGTGATGGAGCTTGGGCTTTATAACCTTATAGGAACCAATGATTTGGTTGATAACTAGCTGAGAATCCCCGAAGATGTTGATGTTCTAGATGCTTAGAGTAACGGCTAACTCCAGACCAACAATCAGAGCCTCATATTCGGCCTCATTGTTGGTACAATGATTGGATAGATGATATGAAAATCTCATCACATCGTGGTCTAGAGTTAAGAGATCTATTCCTACCACTGCCTTTCTTGGAATAGTAGATTGTGGTTCTTCTCCTCTTTGAGAGGAAGATGCACCATCAAAGTACATCTCCCAGCAGTGAGTGCTAGTATACCATAAGTTCATGATTTGTTCATCGGAGTCATCACTAAGAGTCCAGAAGTGGGTGTCTTCTAAGAAATTCGCTAGCGCTTGTCCTTTCATGCGGAGAGTACAAGGTAATGTCAAACTGTGAGAGGGCATGGACCATCGTGCTAATCATCCGGATAGCATCGGCCGTGTCATGAGATACTGTAGTGGATTGATCCTAGAGATTAAGTTCACCTTATGAGGAAGCATGTAGTGGTGTAGTTTTGGGATGCAAAGACTAAAGCTAGGCAATGCTTCTCAATGGGTGGATAATTAGCCATAACAGGGATTAGATGATGGCTGAGGTAGTATAAAACATTTTCCTTACCTTCATCTTTGACTTTGGCCAATAAAGCACCAAAGGACTCATCTAATGCAACAATGTAAAGTATGAGTGGCTTGCCCGAGATAGAGGCTATTGGAACCGGCGGTGTCATCAAGAAATTCTTGATGTCTTCGAAGGCATGTTCACACTTGTCATTCCACTTGAACTTGGCATCCATTTTGACAAGTGTTGAGAATGACTGACATCTTTCCAATAGGTTGGATATAAAGTGTCTTAGATATGCCAACCACCCTTGGAATGATCTGAGTTGAGTTAAACTTTTAGGGGTGGCATTTCTAATATCGCCTTGATCTTCTCCGATCTATTTGATTCCACGGCATGGACAAGGAATTTCCTTGAAGCTACTCCGATTTCACACTTCAGGTGGTTCATTTTGAGGATAAATTGTCTTAATTGTTCAAAAACTACTCTCAAGTTAACGAGATGGTCTTCCTTCTCTCTACTTTTGACCATGAGATCATCGAGATTGCACTCGACTTTATGATGAATGAGTTCATCGAAGATTTGAGTCGTAGCCCTCTGGTATGTAGCACTGGCATGTTTAAGGCTGAAAGGCATGAACATATAGCAATAGACTCCGATCGGTGTTCTAAAAGTAGTGTTTCTTTCATCTTCAGGGGCCATCTTTATTTAGTTATATCTAGATGAGCCATCCATGAAAGCGAAGGCGCATGAGATGAGGCAATGTCCACGACTCACTGGATTGTGAAAATTCATCTTTTGTACATGCCATATTTAAATCCCTAAAATCGACGCATATGTGCATTTGACCATTCTTATTTGGAGATTCATCTTTTGGGTGCTTGCTAAATCCCTAAAATTGACGCTGGCTAAACCCTAAAGCATAAAACCCAAAACCTAAAACCCAAAACCCTCATCCCTGAACCCTAAAAACCTGAAAACTTAAACTCACTAAATAAAACCTAAAAAATAAATAAATAAATAAAAACCTATACCTAAATAAAATAAAATAATAAAATAATAAAATAAAAACATAAACTAAAAGCTAAACCTAAACCTAAACATAAACATAAACCTAAACCTAAACCTAAACCTAAAAATAAAATAAAATAAAAAATAAAAATAAAACTAAATTAAAATAAATAAAAAACCAAAACCTAAATAAAAATAATAATATAAAATAAAAAACCTAAACTAAAAAATAAATAAAAAAAAAAATAAAATAAAATAAAAAATAAAACTATAATAAAATAAATTAAAACCTAAACTATAAAAAATAAAATAAACCTAATAAAAAAATAAATAATAAAAAACTAAACATAAACTAAAAAATTAAATAAAAATAAAAAAAATAAACCTAAAAAAAATAAAATAAAAAAATCCTAAATTTAAAAAAACTAAAACTACAATAAAATAAAATAAACCTAAACCTAAACTAAAATAAACTAAACTGAATAAATAAAATCTAAACCTTAACCTAAAAAAAATTAAACCTAAACTAAATAAAATAAAATAAACTAAAATAAACCTAAACTACCAAAAAATAAAACTTAAAAATAAACCAAAACCTAAACCTAAAATCAAAAACCTAAACCTAAACTAAATATAAAATAAATTGAATAAATAAACCAAAACCAAAATAAAATAAAAAAATAAAATAAAATAAAACTACACTAAACCCAAAACCAAAATGTAAATCTAAAAGAAAATAAAAAAAAATTTTAAACTAAAGTAAAATAAATAAATAAAACCTAAACTAATAAAAAATTAAACTTAAAATAAAAATAAAATTAACCTAAAATAAAATTAAATAAAACCAAAACATAAAAATAAAAAAATAAAACCTAAATAAAAAACCTAAAAATAAATAAAAAAAATAAAACTAAAAAAAAAACTATAATTAAAATAAAGAAAGTTAAACTAAAATAAAAAACCTAAACTTAAACCTAAAATAAATAAAAATAAAAACTAAATATAATAAAATAAAATTAAAAATAAACCAAATAAAAAAAATATAAAAACCAAAATAAAACCTAAAATCTTAAAAAATAAAATAAAACCTAAACTATAAAAAAAAAAATAAAACCAAAAATAAAATAATAATAAAATTAAACCAAAAAAAAAACCCAAACTAAACTAAAATAAATAAAATAAATAAAAAATAAATAAACTAAATAAAATAAACCTAAATAAAAATAAATAAACTAAAATAAATAAAATAAACTAAATAAAACAAACTAAACTAATAAAACAAAATAAAATAAATAAATAAAAACCAAATAAACCTAAAAAAAACCCTAAAAAAAAAAATCTAAAATAAATAAAAAATAATAAATAATCTAAATAAAATAAAAACTAAAATAAAACCTAAATTAATAAATATAAAATAAAACCTAAAATACATAAATAAAACCTAAACTAAATAAAACTTAAAATAAAATAAAATAAATAAACTAAAATAAAATATATAACTAAAATAAAAATAAACTTAAAAACCTAAACCTAAAATGGATTAAAATAAAACCAAAATAAATAAACTAAAATAAACTAAACTAATTAAAAATAAATAAATCAAATAAAACAAAATAAACCATAACATAAAATAAATAAATAAATAAACCTTATTTTAAAATAATAAATATAATAAATAATAAAACCTAAACCCTAAAACCCTAAACTTAAACTTACAACCCTAAACTAACCAACCACTAAACCAAATAAACCTAAACCTAAACCTAAAAAAAACATATAAACCTAAAATAAATATAAAAACCTAAAAATAAAATAAAAAAAATAAAATAAACCAAACTAAAAAATAAAACCTAAAATAAAAAAATAAAAAAAATAAAATAAAATAAATAAAAAATAAAATTAAAAAAAATAAAAAATAAAATAAAACCTAAAATAAAATAAAAAACTAAATGTAATAAAATAAAATCAACTAAACCTAAAAAGTAAACCAAAAAAATTAAAATTAAAATAAAAATAAAAAACTAAACTAAATAAATAAACTTAAAATAAAAATAAAATAAAAAAATAAAATTAACCTAAACTAAATAACATAAAATAAAACCTAAACCTAAACCTAAAATAAACTAAACTAAAACTAAATAAAATAAAATAAACTAAAATATCATAAAACCTAACCTAAAAATTAAAAAATAAACCTAAAATAAAAACAAAACCAAACCCTAAACCTAAACCTTAAAAGCTAAAACCTAAACATAATAAATAAAACCTAAAAAATAAAATAAATAAACAAAACCAAATAAAATTAAAATAAAATAAATAAAGATATAAACTAAAATAAACTAAACCTAAGAAAATAACATAAAATAAGAACTAAAAAATAAATAAAATAAAACCTAAACTAAATTAAAAATAAAACCTAAATAAAATAAAATTAAAATAAAATAAAAATAAAAAATAAAGTAAAATAAAATAAAATAAAACCCTAAACCTAAAATAAATAAACCTAAACATAAATAAAATAAAATAAAAACTAAACTAAAAAAAAACCTAAACTAAATAAAATAAAATAAACATAAATAAAGATAAACTAAAATAAAATAAATAAAACCTAAACCTAAACCTAAAATTAACTAAACCTAAACTAATAAAATAAAATAAACTAAAAAATATACTTAAATAACATAAAATTAAAACATAAAATAAATCAAAAATAAAAAAAAACCTAAACCCTAAACCTAAATCTTTAAAAGATAAGAACTTAATAAAATAACTAAAACCTAAAATAAAATAAATAAATAAACCTAAACCAAAATAAAATAAATTAAAACATAAATAAATAAAACCTAAAACTAAACCTAAACCTAAACCTAAAAGAAAATAAAATAAAAAATAAGAATAAACTAAATAAAATAAATAAAACCTAAACTAAATTAAAATAGAAAAAATAAAATAAACTAAAACTAAAATAAAATAAAAATAACTAAAATAAAATAAAATAAAATAAAACCCTAAAAAAAAAAATAAATAAAATAAATAAAAATAAAAAAATAAACACTAAAACTAAAAAACCTAAACCTAAAATAAAATAAAATAAACCTAAAAAATAAACTAAAATAAATAAAATAAAACCTAAAACCTAAAAAATAAACTTAAATCTAAACTTACACTAAATAAAATAAAATAAACTAAAATTAAACCTAAACCTAAACTAAAAAGTAAAATTTAAAATAAACCTAAATAAAACCTATACCAAAAAAATAAAAAAAAAACCTAAATAAAATAAAATGAAATTAAACTAAAAAATAAATAAAAATAAAACTAAACTAAAAACCATAAACTAAACCTAAATAAATATAAACTAAAATAAATAAACATAAAATAAATAAACAAATAAAAATTAAAATAAATAAATAAAATTAAAATAAATATAAATAAAAATAAAAATAAAACTAAACTAAAATAAATGAAAAATAAACTAAATAAATAAAATCTACCCATTTTCTTAATTTAAAAATAATAAAAAATAAAATAAAAACAAATAAAAAAAACTCTAAAACCCTAAACCTAAACCCCAAAATGCTAAACCCTAAAATCCTAAACCCTAAACTGAATCCTAAACCCAAAATGCATCAAACCAAAATCCTAACTAACCCAAACCTAAAATAAAATAAAACCTAAAAAAAATCACAAAATAAACATAACCAAAACTAAATAAAACTAAAAAAACCAAAACCTAGAAAATAAAATAAAAAAACCTAAACCTAAAATAAAAAAAATAAAATTGAACAAATATTAATTAAAATAAACCAATAAAACAAATAATCCTAAACTAAACTAAAAATAAACTAAATAAAACCTATAAAATAAATAAACCTAAAATAAATAAAAAACTAAATAAACTTAAATCAAATAAAAATAAATAAATACTAAAATAAAATAATAAACTACCTCTTGGTTTGTAATTTTTTTTTAAAATAATAAACTAAACTCTAACTCTAAACTGACCCTCCCCTGGCTCTACCTCTAAACCCTAAACCCTAAACCCCACCCTAAAACTCTAAAATACACCACAAAAATGAGCCTAAACCCTAAAAACCCTGAGCCAAAACCTACCCTAAACCCTAATCTAAACCCTAAACCCTCCTAAAAATAAAACTAAAATAAATAAACTTAAACCTAAAAATAAAACAAAACCTAAAAAACATAAAACCTAAACCTAAGATAAAATAAAACTAAACCTAAAATAAAAAATGACCTAAAAATAATAAAAATAAACTAAACTAAAAACTAAAACCTAAAAATTAAAATAAACTATAAATAAATAAACCTAAATAAAATAAACTAAACTAAAATAAATAAAAAATAAATAAAATAAATACTAAAATAAAAAAATAAACTAAATGAGCACTACTTAATTTTAAAATAAATAAAATTCTGGCCTAAATAAAACTAACTACCCTGAGCTAAACCTTAACCCTAAACCTTGACCCTACCCTAAACCCTAAACCCTAAAGCCCGAACCCTAAAACCCTAAACCACCCACAAACCCAACTAAACCACAACCTCCCTACCACCCACATCATCCCTAAACCCAAATCCTAAATCCTAAACCTAAACCTAAAATCTTAAACCTAAACAACTACCTAAAAACTTAAACCTAATCCTAAACTTGAAAACCAAAACTAAACCCTCCTAAACTCTTTTCTCTAGCATTCCTTTCCATCTTGGTGTGCATCCTTGATAATCTGCATTTTTCTTCAATTTCTAGAATTCTACAACTTGATGACATTTGGTATTGTGATGCTTCATCCTTTATGATTTTGAGTTTGATTCTTTTAGCTCCACCAAATTTTGGATGCTTAATCGACACTTTAGATTGGCCCTATTGCATCATCTTCTACTAAATCATTTAAGGAAGCGCTCTTTGGTAAGGCTTCTCACTCTATTGAATCGATTAAGCTCATTATGACCTCTTTTCATGGTTTTCTTGTCGTTATGAGCTTTGATGTGGAAGTTGAATTATTTGCGAAACCTTTTGAATTCTCTCTTGTCAGAAAATTTGCTTTACATCATCCAAATTTGGATAAGATCCACACTTTTTTTTCATAATCTTAAGCTAACGGGTGTGTTTTCTATTGTTCTTATTAACCTCGACATATTACGTTACAACTTTCTAATGATCCATTATTCATTTATTTTTGCACATCATTCTTACTTCATCTTTTATTATCAAATAAACTTATTGTGGTCACCCTTTTGACATTAAGGAGTAATCTCTATTGTCCTTGTGTACCTCTTCTAATATCACATCCATTTGTTACTATCATGTCTTTTTTTTTATTGTTGGGGCTCTTTTGTTGGCCTTTATAACTCAATCAAGCTACCAGCAATCTCACTCATGATCAGATCTAGTGGAAATATACTTAACAAAAATATCCTAAGGAAGACTATTGGATCAAAAAATATGGGTATTAGCAAAGGTTGAATTGGAGAATCTTTTTTAGTTTTTGTTTTCATTATAAAATTCATGGACCCGATCATTCAAAATGTTTATTCTCCATCCCCATTTAAAAAAGTGAAATCCTCCCAAAAAAATCTTGCTCTAGTCATAGGTGATCCCTACATATGTTCAAAAATAGCCTCGATCTTAAGAATGGTTTAAAGGATGCAATTGAGGTTGATTCATTGAATATCAAAGTTATTCTACTAAATTTTTGGCTCCTACTATTCATGGCTTGGTGATTTTTTAGAATGGGAAGGATGAATTACCTTTATCTCTTCTTTAAAGTTAACATTCTGCAGAGAATAACAAATTTCAAAATTATTGGATGGCGATTATGTTTCCTCTGATTCTATCCTTGCATCTATGCCAGCTTTGATCGATGAAAATGAAGTTTTCAATGAGGGTTTAGATGATGTCGAGCATGTTGAAAATATTTCTAATCCAGATTTATCTATTTGTGCTTTAAATGGTTCTAAATCATCACCATCTCCCATTTTAAATCTTGATATTCATGTTAATCCTACTTTTCAACTTAATTTAGATTTGGAAGAGGGTGAATTTCCCCCTAAACACTTGGAGAAGTCTCTTAAATTGGTGACCAATGTTACTAAATCTTACTCGGATGATGATTCTTGAGGAAATGAAAATGGTTTTCAAACTTATCATGCTAAAAGAAAAAAAAGTGTTAAAATTACCCTCCCAAATTGTCCAAAACACTAGATATGACCTCCCACTCCTCTCTTAAGTAACACTTGCTCACCCCCCCTCCCTTTTCTTTTATTATGATTAATTTTCTTGTTTGGAATGTTAGATTGGTACCTCTCTATTCAATCTCATTAGAAATTTGTGCATTTATAATATTTTTTTACTGATTATTTTGGAACCTTTTATTCGTGCTAATTAAATTAACCATGTTGCTAGACTGATCGACTTCAATAAATTTTACTCTAATGTTAGTAATACGATCTGGTGTTTTTGGAATAATTTTGTTGATGTTTCTATTAATGATGATTTTCAACAAGTTGTTAATCCACAAATTTTTTATGGTGACTATTGTGTTTTGGGCTCTTTTGTTTAAGCATCCTATTATAGATCTAGTCAAAATCTCCTTTGGGATAATTTGAGAAATTTTACCACCTACAAACCTTGGTTTGTGGGTGGTGATTTCAATACTAGTCTTTTTCCTTCTAAATGGAGTGGTGGTTGCTCTCCGAATATTCATTCTATGGAAGAATTTTTCAATATGATCCTTGATTGCAATTTGGTTGATATTGGCTTTAAGAGTTCTAATTACACTTGGAAAAACTCTAGACTTTGGTAAAGGTTGGACAAGATTCTTTTTAATACTCATTAGATTACTCAATGGCCTATTACTTCTATTGATCATTTAAGGAAAACCTTGTATGATCATGCTCCTCTTCTAGTTTCTATTAAAGATAATTCTAATAGACTTAATGACTCCTCTCCTTTTAGATTCCAGAACATGTAGATTCAGCATATTAATTTCATTGATGTTGTCGCTAAAAATTGGAAGGCCTCTTTACATCCTAATAATTCATTTAGGGGGATGAATAGACTTTGGTTTAAACTTAAAAGAAAAAAACAAAATTTGGGTTGGTGGAACAAGCATTATTTTAAAACCTTTTTGCTAATATTAAAGACATGGACATGTTGGTTTGTGATCTTGAAATTTTTGTTTGATCCCTAAGCTTATAGAGTTGGTGAGGCTAAAGATAAACTTATCAATTTCTAAAATATGGAACAAACTTATTGGTGCTAAAAAGTTGCTAGTAAACATATTGTGGATGGTGACAGGAATACTAGGTATTTCAATGCTTTGGTTAATAAAAAGAGAGCTTTGAATAATATTCTAAAAATTAAAAATGAAAATGGTGATTGGATTATGGAAAAAAATGATATTAAGGATTTGGTGATTGATTACTTTAGAAATATGCTTAATAAGAATTACCCTTATGAAGCAATTTCCAAATCATACTTGATTCTTTCTATTATTAATAATGATGATAATGATTTGTTTATCATTTTGCCTAATGAAGATGAAAATTTGAAATTTCTTAATAGCATGAATTTTTATTCTGTTGCTAGTCTGGAGGGTTTCACTACTCAATTTTTTCAAAAATGTTGGTTTATCATTAAAAATGATTTGATTGAGGCAGTGATTGATTTTTTTAATGCTAATCCTTTTCCTAGATATTTTTTGAGTACTTATATTATTCTCATACCTAAAAGGATAACTTGACTTTTGAGTGATTTTAGACCTATTAGTCTTTGCACCTTTTTCAATAAACGATTTCCAAAATCCTTACAAATAGACTTAGTCCTTTACTATAGAATTATCTCTCTAAACTTGTTTTGTTAGAGGTAGATCTATTTATGACAATATTTTCTTGGCCAAGAATTAATTCATGATCTTGATGCCAAGACTAGAGGGGGCAACATTCTTTTCAAATTAGATATTACCAAAGCCTTTAATAACATGTCTTGGGATTTCCTTTTTCATATTCTAAATTTATTTGGGTTTTCTAGAAACTTAAGTCTTTTTATTAAAAATTGTATTAATAATGTCTGGTTTTCAATTTTTCTTAAATGAGAAGCCTTTCTTCCCATGGCTTAAGACAAGGCGATCCCTTATCTCCAGCTTTATTTATAATTACTATTGAGTACTTATCTAGGAGCATTAATGATTTATTCTTAAACAAATCCTAGTATGTACTATAGAACTATTGGTGGTCTCCCTATTTCCCATCTAAGTTTTTTATGATTTCATTATTTTCTAATGCTCATCACATCAAACATCTTAAATTTTTAAATAAATTTGGAGAGAAGGTGGCCTTTCATTCAATGATAACAAAAGCTATTTTATCACATCCTCTAGTATCTCCAATAATAAAATCAATCAAATCCTTCATATCACAATTTAAACATCAACACTTACCTCTTAAGTACTTGGGTGCTCTACGCTTTAAAGGAATAAAAGGTTCCCACCTTTTTGATGAGTGAATTCAAAAAATTACAAATAAAATATTTGTTTGGGAATTCCATTTACTATCCTTTGGCGATAGGCTCACTATCCTTAACATCACTTTCAACTCTATTCCTCTTTATTTGATTCAAACTATTATTCCCACTAATGCTACTCTTATTAGAATTGATCATTTGCTTAACAAATTTTTTTTGGGGCTCTAATAATTCTATCAAAAGAATGCATTCGACATCTTGGCATAAATGTTGTGGTCCTTTAGGTGATGGTGCTCTTTGTTGTAATCCTATTCGTGAAGCTATCATTGCTTTCTCTCATAAACTTTGGTGGAATTTTAGAAAGAATGATAGCCTTTGGGCTAATTTTATGATGAAACAATATTGTCAAGGTAAACACCCTCTTAACTATGCTTATAAATTTGGTGGCTCTCCATTTTGGAAAAGGCTTTGTTACATTAAATGAGTTGCTAGATCATTAATATCTTGGGGTATCTAGTCGGGTTCTTCATTCTTTTGGCAAGACAATTTGATTGGCAATGGTTCGATTGACACCCAATTATGTACCCACTATAATTCTACTATCAAAGTGAATTCTTTTTGGCTCAATAACAATCAAAATTAAAATATACTTGAGATCTATATTTGTATTTCTCTTTTTGACAACTTTAGAAATATTCCCATTTTTCTTATGATCAAATTCTTTTAAACTTTCTCATAATGGTGATTTTGTTCTTAAAGAGGTTAAGAACTTTATTAGAGATAAACACCACCTTTGTAATGTTTTTATTAAAATTTGGAACAATATCATTCCCATTTCTTATTCAATTTTAGCTTGGAGGATTTTGAATAACTATATTCCTTTGGACTCTTCTAGACTAAAGGGTTTTATTTACCTTCAAAGTGATATTGTTGCTTTCATATTGAAAATGTAAATCATGTCTTTGTAAATGGTGATATTGCTTCAAAATTATGGTTTTGGTATGATGATTTATTTAATTCCAACTATTTTCATGGTTCCTTTTCTTTATATCAACTTCTTGAAGCCTATTTCAAAAACACTATGAAAGGTCATATAAAAGTTTTAATTGCTATTACCCTTATCTGGTTCATCTGGATGGATAGAAATGATGCTAAATATCATGGTATTCCTATGAAACATAAAAAGATCATGGCTAGAACTAAAGAAAAAAATTCATGCTCTTTTTAATGCCAATCTTATTAGTAACATTCATTTTAGAGGTTACAAATTTGCGACTAAAAAATTGGGTATCATTTTGCCTAATCTTGACTCTCGGAAAGGTGCTAGAATTATCCATTGGATCAAACCTAATGATAATGTGATTAAAGTTAATCTTGATGGTTCTGCTTCCAATAAATATGGTTGGTGGTATCCTTAGGGAATATAAAGGTATTGACATTTGTGCTTTTGCTTACCCTCTCAAAGCCCGATCTATTCTCTTTGCCAAGCTTATGGCTGTTAATAAAGCAATTGAAATTTATTTGAATCGAGGTTTCCTCAACATCTAGATTGAATTTGATTCTCTCTTTCTTTTTAATTTCCTTAATTCTAATAGAAATGGGGATCTTTGAATTATTTTATCTTCTTGATCATACAAAATTCCTTTCTCAAGTTTATTTTAAAATTTCCCACTTCCTTTGTCAAGGTAATGCTTGTGATGATTATTTAGCTAATTTTGGTGCCAACTTGATTAAGTTAACTTTATTTAAAAACCAAACTTTGCCTAAATTATTAAGAGCTTTAGTTAATCTGGATAATACTGGATTGCCTTATCTCAGATTATAAATTCTTAGATTAGTTTTATTGTTATTTTTTGATGATCTTTTGTTTTTGTTTTGGCCTTGTTAAACCCTATTTGGGTTATGGTGAACTTCTAATTTTACCTCTTTAGGGTTTTGTTTTTCAACTCTTATTTTTATTCTAGCCTAGTTGTTGCTCCGTGATGATTTTTGTTAGTGCAACCTGGGGTGTTATGGTTTTTTCAGCTTGGTGGTTGCTAATTGTCTAGCAGGGATTAAACCAACTTTATCCCATGGTTGTTTCCTATTTCCTTCTTCTGGGTTGCGGCTTTGGCAGCTGTAAGAATTTCTTTGTGTGTTTCTTGCCTAATTTTTGGCCTACCTACAAACTTACTATATCTATTGCTATAATGGTTGATTATGTGGCTTGGTTGGCTAACTGGGTTGGCTGACAATTTTTGCTGGTTGGGTTGGCAGGATGGTTGTTCTAGGTGATTTATCTCTGGCTTGATTTTAGCATGGTGGAGTGAAGCTATTATTTGCTCTATTTTGTTGACTAGGGGTTGGTGGTTGGTTTGACTATTTCTATTTGGATTCTTTTAGTTATGTGTCGAACCTCCTCCTATACTATTGTGGGTTTGAGTATTGTTCTGAAATGGTGGTTTGACGGCTGTTATATGGCTATTATTGGGCCTTGGCTGCTGGTGGCTGGGATAGGTACCTTTCTTTCTACTATTTTTGTTTTTTGGCTTGTTATTTGTCTAATTGGGCTCTATATCTTTCTATCGCTGGCTAGTTTTTCTACCTTTATGGATTGGCTTTTTCTTTGCCTTGAATGAGTTTGGAGGCTGTTGTCTTTCTCTACCCCTTCTTTGGCTGTTTGGATGTTTATGGCTTGATGACTGGTGCTGGTCTTAATACTGATGTATTTTGTTTTGATGACTTGAATCTTCTCACATTGAGGTGGTTCGCTAGGAGGATTTGTTGGATGGTTGGACTAGTTGTTTTTGGTCGAATGGTTGGAGGAGTGGTCGCTTTGGCTATTTTTTCCCGCCCTTTGGTGACCGCTGAACCCGCCGGTTGTCTTCTCTATGATCATTTCTTTCCGTTTCCCATTTGGTCTCACCTCATTGACCGGCAAAGAACTTTCTGCTTGAATTACTTGCCCCTCCCCTCTTACTGTTAGGTTGGGTTTTTCTATTTTGGGATGAAGGATTTGAGAACTTATTGTTTTCCTCTTTGCTCTTGTGTTGTCTCTTTTTAGTGTTGTCACCCATGTCATGATGCTTGCTCCTCTTGAATTGGTTATTGGTGAGCTTCCCCAAACCATGG